>PVIH01004986.1:0-131003 GCA_004025045.1 Sigmodon hispidus | reverse complement strand
TTTTTTTTTTTTTTTTTTTTGTTTTTTTTTTTTTTTTTTTTTTTTTTTTTTTAAACTTTATTTATTTATTTATTTATTTGCCTTGGTGTTTGCCTGGAACTGGAACTACAGACAGTTGTTAGCTGCCATGTGGGTGCTGGGAATCGAACCCGGGTCCTCTGGAAGAGCAGACGGTGCTCTTAACCGCTGAGCCATCTCTCCAGCCCCGGCATTGAGGTTTTAAAATCCCATGTCACTGCCTGGTAGAACTCTCTTGGCTTCATGCTGTGTGAGCATCATGCCTCTCTGCCTGCTGCATGCTCCTCACCATGATGACCATAGAATCACTGTGTGAAACTGTAAGCAAGCCTCAACTAAATATTTTCTTTAAAAAAAATATTAAAAAAACTTTATTTATTTATTTGCCTTGGTGTTTGCCTGGAACTGGAACTACAGACAGTTGTTAGCTGCCATGTGGGTGCTGGGAATCGAACCCGGGTCCTCTGGAAGAGCAGACGGTGCTCTTAACCACTGAGCCATCTCTCCAGCCCCTAAATATTTTCTTTTATAAGCTGCTTTGGTCAAGGTGTCTTTTCATAGCAATAAAAAGGTAACTAAGATAGCAGGGTGACTCGGTCTTAAAATGCTTGCCACTCAAGCATTAGGGCTTGAGTTTGGATCTCTAACATCCATGTAAAATGTCAGTACCATACATAGCACTGGAGAAGTGGAGACAAAGAGGTCCAATTGAAGTTTAGTGAGAACCTGTCTCAGAAACTAAGAGGGCCAGCTACAGAGTGAAAAGCCCAGTGTCAGCCTCCACATTCTGCCTACATGTGCACATACAAGCACATACATGAGCATATCAGGTTTAAGGGTTCCTAAGAGCACATACTGGTCTTGTAAACAAACCAAGTTCAGCTCCCAACATCCATGTTTGGTGTCTCATTACTACCTTTAATTCTGACTCCAGAAAAATCTACTGCCTTCCTTTGACTCTGTAGGCATCTGCACTTACCTATTATTTACTCGCACAGAAACAGACACATACACATAAATAAAATAGTAGTGGTAATAATAGATCAAATATGTCAGATCTGAAGCTTCTCTGGTCCTATAGGCTATTTTCTTTCAAACTCACAGCATCTTCTACAAGTAAATACAATTATTTCTCCTGTGTACTGATAGGTGAACCTCAGTAAAATAATTCAGGCAATGTGGCCAAGGTTAACAGCTAAAATAGGTGAGAAAGTGCTGCCTCAACACATCCCTATCTCCAAAGTGCAAAGCTTCTAGTTGACTACCTTCTCTATGCAATGCTTCAATCCCCAGGGGCTGTATGTGCCAAGCTCCATCCATATTCAACTCTGCACATTGGTTCACAATGAAGGCACCTCAAGTTTCTCAGTTCAAATTCATTGCCAACCTTAATCTGAGCACCAGTGGATACTGGGGATGTCTGCCAGCCCAGTAGAGGAGGAGATCAGTGCATGCTGTAACTTCCAAAAGCATCTATCTATTCTGTCTCTCAGATCTTTTGGCAGGCTAGTTACAAACACATTCTGGGGGCAGAAGAGATGTGAGAAACTTGGCATTTGTGGGATGCTTTTCCTGGTGAGATGTGAGCAAACACCTATTTCCTTTAGATGGGGAACTGGACACAGACTAAAGTAACAGTATACTCAAAGTCTAAGATCATGAAATAACGAATTTATTGTGTTTGTTTACAGAAAGGTGAGTGAGGTGGTACTTAGGGAAGCATGGACATCTCAAAGGCCACCTGCATCGCGAAAATCCATAGCAGCATTAGGAAAATTGGAGGGAGCCCTGGGGTGCTCTGCAGGCAGACTCAGAAGCTCTTTCCTTCCTGGGCTTTAAGTTGCTTTCTTCAAACTTTTTGGGTCTTAGGAGCTTTGAAGCAAAATTGCACCACACTTGGACCAACAGAAGACAACATTTTCTGTATCAGCATCCTGGTGTGTTCGAAACTGTGTAAATATTTTAAGTGACTGCAAGGAGTAAATAATCCTTTTATTTATAAAATTGGGTTTATCCTCAAAGGCCATTTTCCTCAGAGATTTTAGTAATATAATCTCTCTCTTTCTCTTTGTCCCCCCACCACATGTGTATGTGTGTGTGTGTGTGTATTTGCGTGTGCATGCGCAAGTATGCATGTGCTGGTTTCTGTAAGAGGAGACATGGAGAGAGGGAACTGGAACCAATTCTTTAACTTATTTCCCTATTGTCAGACAAGTCTAGGCTGCAGAAAGTCTCCTGAAGGTCACAAAGTTTTCCAGATGACAGGAGAGTCCCCGTGAGATCTGACACCTAACACTTCCACGCTAAAGTCACAGCTTGATTCCACCTCTGTGCCACTTTCTTACCTGGGTGGCAGACTGTGTAGGAACTGCTTTTATTCTCTGGTCCCTAGGCTGATTTGCAAAAAGATTGCCTTCTCCCTGTTCTCCAGGCCCACCTCCCTGGGTTCCCTCCTGGTACACACTGGTTGCTGCCTCCACACTGGGTTGCTTAGCAACCAGGCTCTGTGGGCTTCCTAATAGACAAAGGCTTCTCCTTCCTCTCCAACTGCTGCATTAATGCTCATTGTTGACAAGGGAGCAACTCCTGGCTGAGCATATGCAGTAATCTGGAGGCTGGTTTAGGAGCTTGGTGCCAAGAGCTATGGGCATCTCTTCTAAAGCAATGAGGGGGATGGAAATCTGAGGGGAAAAATCAACTCATTACATGGTGCTGTGCTGACCAAGGGATTATATTGGTCATTAATGAGCACAGAAGACAGTTTGTCCCAATGCTTTCTGAATTCAGAGAGGAGTATTCATCATCATCCTCTTGTCCACCAGACCTCAGAAAAAAGCCTTGCAATGACCACATGCACACAATCACACAGCATGAGCTAATTTCATACATATCCAAGGGGCTCCCAAACCCTTAAATCTATAGAGGAATTTTACATCCCTGTCTCTGCATTGCAACACTGGCCATCATCAAACTCAGCCAGACACAGAATAGCACTTTGTCACAAGAAATTAGGTGACTCACCTCAAGATAGTCAGGGGAGAGGAGGCAGAGCATTCTCAGAGCTTTTCAGAGTCCTCTGAGCCCAGATGATTTCCATCTCTGAGACAGATGCATCTTCATGGAGAGGAAAAAAATGATTTGCTAGTCAGGGAGCTAGCCTGCAGAGATGGAGCCGCAGAGGGTCATTTCTAAATTATTAAATAAGCTGGTGAAATACAACAACTTGTTTTGGGTCACTGAGTAAAGCTGTGACCCTCTCAGTTTCCTGAATGAAGGCAATCAGCCATTAAACACTACATTATGGTTGTCTGTGTGGCTATAAGACAGGAGATGAATATATTTAGGAATCTATGCAAGGAAATGGACCCACAATAAGAGAGTTGGCCATACATTGATTGTGCCCACCAATGCAATCTTTTGTGTGTGTGTGTGTGTGTGTGTGTGTGTGTGTGTACACTGTTTGTGTGAATGTACATTCATGTGGGAGAGCACATGCACTCATGTGCCTACACAAAGGCTAGAAAACTATCTGGTATTCTTCTATCTCCAACTATTCCTCTGAGTCAGGGTCTCTTCCTAAACCTGCAGCATGATTTTCTTACCCAGACTGGAAGCCAGCAAGCCCAAGCAATCCTTTTGCCTCTTCAGAATTCAGAGCTGGGATTACAGGAATGGGCTGTAATGTAGGTGCTGGAATCTGAACTCTGACCTTCAGGATTATGAAGTAAATTCTCTTAACTAGGGAGCCACCTCTCTGGTCCCCTTCTTCACTTCCAATTGTTCAGAGTCCAGGATTAAAAAGTCACTCTAAGGATGTGTAAAATGCAAGAACAAAGGTGGCAGGACTCAGAAGGAGTCACCATGACCACCAAAGCAAAGACCTTTAGGAGCGAATTCCTCTTTTCTTTCTCCCACTTAGACTAGTGCAGCATGCCCTTACTTTGGAAATTGAGTTGCTCTCCTTTCCAGAAGGGAGGTAAATAAGATGCCCTGGGCAAGGAGAATAGACACACCCAACTGAGGATTCCTGTCTCTCAGGCTGAGAAAAGAAGAGAACATCAGCATGGTCACAAATGCTTCTTAGCCCTCAGGTCATTAAGGCCCTTTCTGCTAGGGACTCTTCCATGCTTGAACACAATGGCCCCCAGTGTCTTGCTAACTTAGCTCCAGTACACAGAGCTAGAACTTTGGTGGACGTTTACTATTAGACCTTTTGGCAGTTTCCTTATAGGTTTGAGTTTGGAATTGTCAGAACATCTGTGTCTGAGTTTGTAATATACAAAACACCTAATGCAATAATATTCTAAAGCTTTTATTTCAGGGCCTGGGGCTAAAGATGTAACTCAGTGAGTAGAGTGCCTTTTCTGGGTTTGAATCACACCACTGTATAAATAAACCAGGCACGATATGTGCCTGTAATTCCAGCACCCAGGAAATAGAGACAAGAGACTCAGAAGTTCAATGCCATTCTCAGCTACATAGTGAGTTTGGGGCCAGCCTAGCCTATATGAGACCCTATCTCAAAATTCTAGAAAAGAATTTTTTTAAATATACTTTTTAAATTAGCTCAAATATGATACACAGAACTCAATCAATATTAGTTGCTATTTTCAATTGCATTGCTAAATAATAATAGTTTAAATAAGCAAATGTTTAGCTTTACATCTTTTTTCCCCTAGGATTCTATGCTCTTTGGCCAAGCACCAAAGTATATTTTCAATGAAATCTTGGAAAGAAATTTTATTTTTTAAAAAATGAAGACCCAGCATTTCTCAAAATTTGTCTCTTTCCTAGGTCTGGAGAAACAGTGATATAGACCAGGCCAAGAAGGAGTTAGCAGGTGGCCTCACACTCCTTCTTCTCTCCCACCCATCACTGGAATGATGAGCCACTCGGAACACACTGTTCTTGCCCTGCACATGCTGATGGGAACATGCCATGCTTTTCCATCACATGCTAGATTTTTCTGACACCATCTGTTCCCTCAAGCCCACAGTACACTGTTGTCTGCTGTCACAACTCCATCTGAAAATGTCGAGAACTGTGATGAATGAGTCTGAGGAAGGCTGTTTACCTCCTCACCATCTACCACCAAGCACTCCGGGATTTGGGTGTGGTAGTAGCAAAGGTTTTTTTTTCCCCCACATTTGGATCCTAAGATCAGCCCTACCCCATGTGTCTCCGAGTTTGAAAGACAAACACAATGATTCCAGAGAACCTCAATCCAGTAAGCACTTGCTGCCCCTGATGGACAAATACAGGATTATTGGAGCATCTGACATACACAAAGCTCTTGCTCACTGAGACCTTAGATTTCACTAGACACAATGTTAAGCACCTTCTGTTCACTGTGCTATTGGAATCCTGACAACATCCAACACAAAGAAAGACACTGTTGTCACCCATTATCATGCTGGGAAATCTGTGGGGATGGGATTCAAGTCATTCTTCCCAGCTGCAAGACCAGTGCATGGTGATGTCATCAGGTTGGGAACTATGTCCTCATGGTCTGTGCTTGACTGCTTCCTGCCCCCAATAGCAAACAATAATCATTGATGTGGTGATATATTTTATATTTAATAAGTCAGTCTGGAATATCAGAGAACAAATTCATCTGCAGTCAATCCAGGAGGATCAGAGAGTGGTAATTCATACCTTTATTCCCAGCACGGGAAAGAATGGGTGGAGACCTAGGCCCTTAATCCCAGAGACAGAGATCTTTCTATGTTTCTGTGAGCTCAAGGCCTAACTATCAAATAGTAGTACCTCATACTTTTAATCTTAACTCTAGAATTATGATGCAGAGTTGAACCCGGAAGTAAAACAACTGGGAAAAAAAAGGAGACACAGGTAGATGGTATGGTATTCTGTAGGAGCTATGAGCCAGGCTGAGGACTCTGGAAGACAGCTTTTACCCTGAGAAGTTGACTGGGTGAGAACTGATTGTGGTCTGTTTCCTCTCTCTGATATTCCAATTGTTCTCGACTATCTGGCTTTGAGTTTTTATTTAATAACAACTAGACTTCTTGTTTCACACTGATGTTTGTGCTCACAGCTGTCCCATTTAGAAGACCACTTCTTCTGAATCTCTGGTGCTTTTTGATGATGTGAGTCCCAAATGAGGAACTCATAAATACTTCTACATGTTCCTCACCTTGGAGGTCCTGAGAAGCTGTCCAACTTATTTATTTAAGACAAGGTCTCTCACCAATTTAGCTAGGCTGGATAGTCCCCAAATCTCAGCCTGATTGTCTTCACTTCTCCAGTTCTGGGATTATAAGCACTGTCATGGCTTCCAGCTTTCCCCATGAGTTCTGAAGATGAAAGCCAAGCCCTAATATTTGAACAACAATTGCTATAACAACTGAGTATCTCTCCAATCTAGACTCCTCACCTTGGATCTTGTACTGTAGAGGGTCAGTACATATCACTGACAGATCCTGCAACAAAAAAAGACTATTGCATGATCTAATTATTTCTCTCCCAAGTCAGGTCATATTTGAAAGGGAAAAGGCTCTCTCTTACCAGCTACTGTGTCTGGACAACATCTATGAAGTAGGATTATCCTGAACCAGGTGGACCACATGGTTGCCTCCATCACTTCCATTTTGCCTGTCCATTCTATGCCATGAACTCCCTTTGCAATAGGTAGTAGAAGCAGTGTTGAACCAGAAAAACGGGAACACTAGAATATCCAGCTACCAATCCTACACACAAGCTCAGAAACTGGGACTCTTAAAAAAAAGCAACCTGGATATCACCCTGATTTTGTTTTCCCTTTTATAAACGTGTTTGCAATTTTTCTTCTCCCCACTTCTAGGCAGATGCTACCTGATTTGTGTTCTACTAATGTCACCCCACGTCAAATGTATTGCCAAATGCAATGAGGTGTGACTGACACAAGGAGAGATGATGAGCGAGCAGAGTGGCAGCTGGCAGCTGTTCCTTCTTGTAGAATTTAAATGAATCAAGGAGCATCCTGATGGAGTACATTTGAACATGCCCAGAGCCAAACAGAATGTTCTCATCCCAGATGTGGAGATGGGAGCAGGCTGAGGTGGTACCTCCCTCATGACAGATGCATGGATTCTGAGCAGAGGATGAGCCTGGAGAAGATGAGGGGCAGATGCAGTGTTGTACCAAAGTGGAGAAGACACCGGATCACTCATTCCACATTAGCTGCGGACAAAGTGACCTAGACAAATGTTTGCCTTAAGTGAGACCCTTAATTCATATCAACATGCTCTAGTTCTTCCTAAAGTTCAGGCTGGCCTTGAACTCACTGTATAATTTAGGTTAAATTTGATCATCTGATATTTCTGCCTGTTCCTCCCTATTGCTATGATTAGAGGCATATACCACTATGTCTGGTTTATGAGATGCTGGGGATGCATTTAAGGATTCATTGGTGAGAGGGTAGCCATCTACTACCCTCTCTCACCCCTGGGGGGAGAAAATTTTTTAAAAAAAATCTTATTTCCAAGATCTTAGGCATGTCATGGGATTCAAGGACGAGAATATATCATGTCCTCAGAGGGCTAGAAAGAGCCTGGAGTATCAGCAGAAGAGCCCTTCATCTTCTGGTCTTCTCTCTCTCTCTCTCTCTCTCTCTCTCTCTCTCTCTCTCTCTCTCTCATATTTTTTATCCTTACCAGTTTTTCTACTGAAAGATAACCCAAGTTTCACCACACAAGACAAAGCACAAAGAAAGATTTATTCTCAACTTCCATTTTTGTATTGGTATCTAATTCCCAGAAGATGGTGTGAAGGTGTTTGCCTCTACCCCAAAACTATAGGAGGCTTGAAGCTTGGATGTCATGTCTGAGGTGGGCCCTGACCTAAGACAGACTTTCAAAGGCACCTACCTGCTTACCTTCTTTCTCCCTCTCATGTGGTACTGAGTGTGTATAGGGATTTGGTTAGGAAATGGCCCCATAGTCTGAGAGTCTTAGGTATTTTGGACACGTGGCCCCCAGTTGGTAGTGCTGTTTGACGAAGATTAGAAGGTACATTCTTGCTGGAGGAAGTGCATCACTCAGAGTGAAGGTGGGATTTGAGAGTTAGTTCTCAAGTTTCTTACACTGCCCTCTCTCTTTACTGCTTCAAGATGAAAGCCCTACCTAAGCTTCCTGTTCCTGCTGCCAGGCCTGCTGCTTCCTGTTCCTGCTGCCAGGCCTGCTACTTCCTGTCATGTTTCCCCACCACGCTGGACTCCTAACCCTCTGCAACAGTGAGCCCAAATCACTTCTTCCATCAGTTGCTTTGCTCATGATAGTTTATCACAGTAACAGAAAACTACTAGATTCTAAAGGAGACCACATGTATGAAGCCAAGAAATAAAAAGGGCTTCTCATATGTCAGGCACTAGCATTATACCTGAGTTTTCCTACAGTCAGATGTGAAGTGACCCTACTCAGCCCAAGTCTTTTGTATTTGTATTCTTCCTTTTTCCAATGAAACAGTATATATCAATGGCATAGCCAGAGGCAAGAAAATAATTTCTATGCTGGGAGCTCACAGTTGATTGACAGTCCAGTGCATTCTTTCTCTCTCTCTCTCTCTCTCTCTCTCTCTCTCTCTCTCTCCCTCCCTCCCTCCTTCTCCCTCCCTCCCTTCCTTTCTCTCTCTGTTCAGCTTTGTAATTAATTCCTTTATTTGCATTATGAAAATGAGTCTTATAACATTTTATGTCCATAATCATTATCATTAATAAATCCAGCTGTTATTTCTAACTGAGTCCCCCCAGTGTCCTTATTGACTAGAGCAATAAACCAAACATAAAGGACACAGAGCACATTAGTATTAGTGATGCTGGCAGTTATCCCTTTTCTGCCGTGAGCATTAATATTACTGTTAGTTTTCCAGGTCAGATGTCAGCGTGAGAGCTGAAGGTGAGGTGGAGGGTTCTTTTCCCTAAGATCTTAATTCACCAGGAAATTGTGTCTAAGAGGAAATGCCATCCCTCTCACTCAAGCTCTATAATAATAGCAGATCCACAGACTCAGGGCCTATGGTAAGCAAGGAGTCAATAGCAGCATAGCCTAAGGAAGATGCAGAAGGGAAAATCATACTCCAAAATCCTTCACTGGGGGAGTTCTTCCTACATTTCTAACTACATAACCCCTCCTCTCCCACTCTCGAGAGAAGTGGCTTGCTGGAATCAGTTATGTCTGACCCTGACCTGCAGTACATCCTGTAAAGTAGAGCCTTCCAGTTCCTCTTCATTTGAGGGTCCTCAATACCCTCCCTGCCTCACGAGAACTAATGGAGAAGCAAGGCATGGCAAAGAAGCCTCAGAAAAGAGTCAGGCATCAACGTTTCAATTGTGCTCAGCCCAGAAGCCAGTGTAAGTGACTCACATTGTACCTGGTTGCGGTTTCCTTTTCTGAACCAAGGCGAGATGAGGCAGAGCCTCTCTGTGCTGGAGGCGATCAAAGGAGGCTCAAAGAGAAAGGTAGCAAGAGGTGGAAGGCTAAGGCCTCCTAACATGTGCAGTCGAAGGAGACAGGGAGAAAAGGCCGATGGAGGCGAGGAGGGAAGAAAGAACATCCAGGGTTGCCTCTAGTGGGCTGAATTCAAAGAAGATCCTGCCCTGAATGACTTTCCTTAAGATTCTCAAGGTGTACGTGTGCAAACACAGATGCAAACAGCAAGCAGCACATTCTTCTGTTTGACACAGCACAGACATGCAATTCTTTATCTATCTCAGTGCATAATGTGTACACAAATGTAAGCACATTCCCACAGATCATACAAGACATGCTTACACAGATACATGCTCGCATGCTAGCACATACAAGCTTCCACGTATATACACATAAGTACTCACACATACACATGCTCACACTTACATCTTCATGTGAAGGGTTTCAGGGATCTAAAACAAGAGTACACAACAATTTTAAGATAGATGAAGGGACAGAGACTATGATCCTGGAAAGGATGAATCAGAAAGACAGAAGGATCTAACCAAAAGCCATCAGAAAGGTCGGCATGACCGATTGTGGCTTCAAAAAGCAGCTGCCAATTTCTCTACACTTCTATAAATAAGACCTAGGATGAGAGAAGGGCAGGTTAATGGCTGAGTACTCTCATTACCCAGATTGGTGCCTGTTATGGAGAGAATATTTCAGTGACGTGTTTACCAAATGGTCCTATTCAAACGCTAAGCAAAGGAGAAAATACAAAAATATAAATAGCCTTTCTACTAAATTCATGCCCCCAAAATGCACATGCAGATCAACTGGAACATACACATACAAAGACACAGCTGAGCATCTCTAACACTCAAGTCTGTCTTCCTGAAGCCTCACAGCGAAAGGTTCTGAGTTATTATTACCCAAGCTTTCCTTACACATCTAAAGTGTCAGCTCACAGATAGGAAAAGCCAGCACTGTGTGAAAAGCAGCCCCATGCAGAAACCATTCCACCATCTTGCAACAACCTGATGGTGATTTGTGAGGGGCCTTGACTGTTGTTTTAGTTATAGATAAAAGTGATATACCTGCAATTGAACTTGCATGGCCTCATCCAGGGGACCATGCTCAAAAGAGATTCTATTTTCAGGCTGTGATGGTTTTAATGAGAGATATTCTCCCACAGACTCATGTATTTAAATAAGTGGACCGGTCGGGAGTGCTGTTTGGGAAGGTTATGGAACTTTAGGAGGTAGAGACTTGTGGAGGAAGTAAGTCACTGGGGATGAGTTTTGGGGGCTTATCGCATTGCCTTAATACCAGGTGGCCTGCTTTGATTTTTGCATATGGATGGAGATGTAATCAGCAAACTTAGTACCCAAGCTCCTTGATGGCAGAACGTTTTCTTCCATGGATTGTCTTAGTCATAGTGTTTAGTCATAGAAAGAGAAACTCAGTAATACACAAGCTCAGTACAAACTGATAGTTTATCTTCATGATACTTTATGAAATATTTTTATAATATCAGGGCCTGACAAGGAGAGATATAGCAGATGGAAAGGTCACAATTGAGAATGGTGAGTACACACTTGTAAGGTGTATGTTTGCTACATATACCTAAATACATATACTTATATGTTCGCATGTATACATATTTAAATATACATATACCTATATATACACATATGCATACAGACATATATTTGTGTGTGTTTAGGCATATGTATATATGTGCATATGGATACATATACTTATATATACACATATGTATACGTAAACATATACCTTGTTCAATCATGGCAGGTGACAAGTGAAGAAATTCAAAGATAATTTTCCTACTTTAAGCTTTATGGGTGGCTTTGGGACATGTGAGGACCTGTTAGATTATCCTGGATCCCATGTCCCTGTGTCTATATAGTAGAACTATGGCTTAGAAGGTGGCATCTCAATAGCCATCTTTATTATTTAATTCTGATCAACCCTATACTCACTACTAATAATAACAGAATAAATTTCCCAAAGTTGTAAAAAAACAGAGAAAGTAGATTTCCATGGTCAGAACAACTCAATAAAGAAAAGGCATAGTGTAAATTCAAAGCTAAATGGATGACTAATAAATTTGCCTGAGCTGGTGGATTTGTTCCACATAATGTGGTCACCTTAAATGACTCTGCTTAATACTTGGGTATGTGTATGCAAGGTGTTCCTTGACCCTTTAAATCTTCATAGAAACATCCACCAATGAAAGAATGTAACCAAGGTCACTAGGATACAACATCCCAGATGTGCCACTTCAAGCTCACAATATCCTGCTTGCTTTCTCTATAGACTTAAATTTGTTATTTGGGGGGTAAAAAGGAAAAAAATGGCTTTTCAGTCTGTATCTACTGTGAGCTGGTGACTGGTAGTGAGAGTGGATTATGATTATGGATCACCTTGGCATTCAGTTGGTTTCTTATGAATCACATACTCAAGCAACAGAATTTACCAGCCGTGGAGACAGAGTTCACTGAATGCAAAAAATAATAAATAAATAAATAAATTAATTAATTAATTAAAAAGCTAATACAATTCAAGGCTGTGGTAAACAAAAGGAGAAGAGTCAAGAGATGCTAAAGAAAATGTGTTTTAGAATTGATCGTTATAAAATCAAAATATTGATCAAACCTGGGAATGCACATCTATAAAACCAGCACCTGGGAGGTAGAGGTAGGAGGATCAGCAGTTCAGGGCCAGCCATGGCTACTTAGCAAGTTTGAAGACATCTTAGAATACATGAAGTTCTATCTAAAATCCCTAGACTGAATGAGTGAATGGATAAATGAATGAATGAATGAATCAATTAATCAACAACAACAACAAAAATTTGAACAGTTTTAAAGACAATCTAGGTTCTGCAGTATCAAATGTTTACTGAAGATTTCATTCCTTCAATACTTGTAAATAAGCACATCCATCTCATTAATATGTAAATTCATTTTCAACTTTAATAAGTGGCAAAATTATTTGTAAACCAAAGAACATTTTAAAATTACATCTTGTTATGATCTATTATCAGGAAAAGAAAGTGTCCATTGAAGGAAGGGGAGCCATTTTGTAGTGTTGTGGCCATTGACAAATTGAAAATGCTCAGCTAAATAATTTCTAACTTAAAGTATCATAGAGCAGAAACAGCACTAAACAAAAAAAAATATAAAAGCAGAAGGGAGCTTTTCTAAGGAGAAAAGGGGGAGGAGGAAGAGAAAAAAGAGGAGTAAGAGGAAGAGAAGAGGAGGAGGAAGAGGAGGAGGAGGAGGAGTCAATGATGGCATTCCTAGCAAGACTGGAAGGAAGAAGGGGACCGTGAGGTGAAAATGACCTAAATACATATATATGCACAGAACTGTCAAAAAATAAAGTAAAAACAGTAAGTTTTAAGTAACAAGAGCCCAGGAACCAGTAGGTTAAAAACTGTCTCTGAGTTTGGGTCAGCAGGCTATGCATAAGGAGTTCAAGAGACCTTTGTAGAAAGTGCGCAGCAACATCCAGGGAAAACAGACTGAATGGAGGCAGGAAACAGAACCATCACCATGGCTAAAGAAACTGAATGGATTTACCAAGAACTGTGGAGGAGGCAGTGTTGATGCCCTACCAGATACACAGTAGGTGAAGGGTCACCAGCCTACTAGAGCATGTGGTTCTAGCAGGCCTTGCCCTTCTCCTCATTTCTCTCTGCCTTGCTAAAATACCATTAGATTACAACCTTAAAGCCAACCATTCCCTTACTTAGCCAATCCCTCTTCCTGATGCTGACTATCAAGTTCTGGGTATCAAAATATTAAAATCTAAAATTTAAAAGTTTCCTTTGGCTTACCTAATTAACATGCCTGATTAAAATTAAACACCTCTGAGCCCCTGGACACACAGCTAAGAGATGAGAGCTATCCCCTCCCTCAAACCAAGTAGTGACATAATACTCTCCAAACCCCAGCCAGGGGACAAAACACAACCTCTGTGGGCCAAGCAATACCCAAACTACAATTGGCATTATCATATTGCAACTGCATAGGACCAGCCAAGCCTCTGGACACACAACTAAGAGCCCCCAGGCCTACAACTGACTAAGAGCTGACCAAGAGCTGACCAAGAGTGAACTGAGGAAATAATGAACAGATGCCAGCGCAAGAATACATACAATAATACAACGATCAACAAGATACCACCAGAAGAAGCAAGTAGTTCTATAGCTGCAAGACCTGAATATAACAATGAAGAGGAAACTGAAGAAAATGACCTTAAAAACAGCTGTATGAAACTAATTGAAGCCTTAAAAGAGGATATAAAAACCTCCCTTAAAGAAATAGAAGAAAATACAAACAGAAAATTAGAGGAGATGAACAATTCTCTGAAAGAAAATAAAGAAAACCAAGAAAAAGAAAACAAATAGGTGAAAGAAACATTCCAGGAATTAAAAATTGAAATAAAAGCAATAAGGAAGGCACAAACCGAGACAAAGCTGAAAATAGAAAACCTGAAAGAAAAGACCTGAAACCACAGATTCAAGCATAACCAACAGAATCCAAGAGATAGAAGAGAGAATCTCTGGAGCAGAAAATTCAATAGTGGTAATAGATAAACCATTAAAGAAAACACTAAAACCAAAAAATTCATAACACAAAATGTCCAGCAAATCTGGGATACCATAAAAAGGTCAAACCTGAGAATAATTGGAATCAAAGAAGAAGAAGAATACCAGCTCAAAGACACAGAAAACATATTCAACAAAATCATAGAAGAAAACTTTCTTAACCTAAAGAAGAAAATGCCTATAAAGATACTGGAAGCCTTCAGAACACCGAAGAGACTAGACTAACAAAAAAAGTCTGCTTGCCATATAATAATCAAGCCACAAAACCTACAGAACAAAGAAAAGATACTAAGAGCTGCAAAGAAAAAAGGCCAAATCACTGATAAAGTCACACCCATCAGAATAACACCCGACTATTCCATGAAAACACTGAAAGCAAGAAGGTCCAGGTCAGACATTATACAGACACTAAAAATGCAGGGATGCCAACCCAGACTACTGTACCCAGCAAAACTAGCAATTATCATAGATGGAGTCAACAAGATATTTCACGAAAAAACCAGATTTAAATAATACCAATCCACAAATCTGGCTCAACAAAAAGCCCTAGAGAGAAAATTCTAACCTAAGGAAACCAGAAACACCCATGTGACCACAAATAATCAATAAGCCCATAGAAGAAAAAAAAAACCAAAAAAGGAAATACACACAAGCTACCATGAAAAATAACAGAAAATAAAAATCATTGGTCATTAATATTCCTTAATATCAATGGAGTCAATTCACCTATGAAAAAACACACCCTAGCACGATGGATACAAAACCAGAACCCATCCTGCTGCATACAAAAAACACACCTCAACTTCAAAGACAGACACAGTCTCAGATTATAGGGCTGGGAAAAGGCTTTCCAATCAAATGGCCCTAAGAAACAAGCTGGTGTAGCCATTCTACTATCTAAAAAAATAGACTTTAAACTAAAATCAATTAAAGGAGACCAGGATGGACATTACTTATTCATCTCAGGAAAAATTCATCAAGATGAAATTTCAGTCCTGAATATTTATGCCCCCAACACAAGGGCACCTACATATGTAAAAAACAAAACAAAACAAAACACTCCTAAAGCTTAAGCCTTATATCAAACTTCACACACTAATAGTGGGAGAATTCAATACCCCACTTTCATCCTTGGATAGGTCAACCAGACAGAAACTCTACAAAGAAACAAGGAATCTAACAGAAGTTATGACCCAAATGGACTTAATAGATATATACCGAGACTTCCACCCAAACACAAAGGGATATACTCATTTCTCAACACCCCATGGAACTTTCTCTAAAACTGACTACATATTCAGTCATACAGAAAACATCAACAGATACAAAAATATAAGAATAACTTCTTGTACCATATCAGATCAACATGGACCAAAGTTAGAGTTCAACAACATCAAAAATCACAGAAAGCCTGCCAACTCAGGAAACTAAACTATACTCAATTGAACCACCTTTAGGTCAAGGAAGAAATTAAGAAGGAAATCAAAGACTTCCTAGAATTTAATGAAAATGAATCCACAATATGCCCAAACTTATGGGACACAATAAAAACTGTTTTAAGAGGAAAATTTATAGCACTAGATGTCTATCTGAAAAACCTAGAGAAATTCTACACAAGAGACCTAACAGCTCTGCTGAAAGCCCTATAATAATTAAAAGCAAACTCACCTAGAAAGAATAGACATCAAGAAATTATCAAACTTAGAGCTGAAATCAATACAATTAAAAAAAGAGAACAATACAAAGAATTAATAAATCAAAGAGTTAATTCTTTGAGAAAGTCAACAAGATAGTTAACCCTTATCCAAACTAACCAAAACGCAGAGAGAGAATATCCAAATAAACAAAATCAGAAATGAAAAGGGGGACACAACAACAGATCCCCAGGAAATCCAGAGAATTATCAGATCATACTTTGAAAATCTATACTCCACAAAAATGGAAAACCTAGAAGAAATAGAAAGCTTTTTTGACAGGTACCACCAAAATTAAATCAAGATTAGATTAAATACCTAAACAGACCTATAATCCTAAAGGAAATTGAAGTTGTCGTTAAGAGTCTCCCAAATAAAAAAAGTCCAGGACCAAATGGTTTCAGTGCAGAATTCTACCTGACATTCAAAGAAGAACTAATACTAATACTTCTCAAATTGTTCCATACAGTAAAAACTGAAGGAATATTTCCAAATTCTTTTCATGAGACCACAATAACCCTAATACTCAAGCCACTCAAAGATGCAACAAAGAAAGAGAATTACAGACCAGTTTTCCTTATAAACACTGATGCAAAAATTCTCAATAAAATTCTGGCAAACCAAATCCAACAACATATCAAAAAAAATCATCTGCCATGGTGAAGTAGACTTCATCCCAGAGATGCAGGGATGGTTTAACATGAGAAAAACTGTGAATGTTATCCATCATATAAACGAATTGAAAGAAAAAATCCACATGATCATCTCATTAGGTGCAAAAACAACCTTTGACAGAATTCAAAACTCCTTTATGATAAAAGTCCTGGAGAGATCAGGAATTCAGGGAAAATGCCTAAATATAATAAAAGCAATATACAGCAAGCTGACAGCCAACATCAATCTAGACGGACAAAAGCATAAAGCAATCCCACTAAAATCAGGAACAAAACAGGGCTCTCTTCTCTCTCCTTACCTATTTAAAATAGTTCTATTCGGAGTTCTAGATAAAGCAATAAGAGAAAAAAGAAGATTAAGGGGATACAAATCAGAAAGGAAGGAGTCAAACTATCTCTATTTGCAGATGATATGATCCTTTATATAAATGACCCCCCAAAATTCTGCCAGGGAACTCTTGAACCTCATAAACACTTTCAGCAATGTAGCTGGGTACAAAATCAATTCAAAAAATCAATAGCCCTCCTCTACACTAAAGATAAAGAGGCTGAGAAAGAAATCAGAGAAACATCACCCTTTATAATAGCTGTACATACCATTAAAAATCTTGGTGTAACCCTAACCAAAGAAGTAGCAGGTCTCTCTGATAAAAACATTAACTCACTGAAAAAAGAAAATAAAGAAGATATCAGAAAATGGAAAGAACTCCCATGCTCCTGGATAGGTAGGATCAACATAGTAAAAATGACAATTTTACCAAAAGCAATCTACAGATTCAGTACAATATCCATCAAAATCCCACCACAAATTTTTACAGACCTTAAAAGAACAATATTCAACTTCATATGGAATAACAGGAAACCCCGGATCACCAAAACAATCCTGCTCAATAAAATAACTTCAGGAGGCATCACTATCCCTGACTTCAAACTATACTATAGAGTTACAGTAATAAAAACAGCCTGGTACTGCCATAAAAACAGAATTGCAGATCAATGGAATCGAATTGAAGACCCTGACATTTACCCACACACCTGTGAATACCTGATCTTTGACAAAGAGGCCAAAAATATGCAATGGAAAAAAAGATAGTATCTTCAGCAAATGGTGTTGGCATAACTGGATGGTAATATTTAGAAGAATGCAAATAGACCCAAACCTATCACCCTGCACTAACCCCAAATCCAAGTGGATCAAAGACCTCAACATAAACCCAGCAACACTGAACTTGATAAGAAAAAAAAAAGTGGGAAATACCCTGCAACGCATTGGCACAGGTGACCACTTCCTAAATATAACAGCAGTAGCACAGACACTAAGAACAAGAACAATAAATGAGACCTCCTGAAACTGAGAAGTTTCTGTAAGGCCAAGTACACTGTCAATAAGACAAAATGGCAGCCTACAGAATGGGAAAAGATCTGCACCAACCGTACAACTGACAGAGGACTGATTTCTTAAATATATAGAGAACTCAAGAAACTAGAGCCCAAATCTCTAAATAACTCGATTAAAAAGTGGGGTTCAGAAACAAAGAGGGAATTCTCAGCAGGAGAATTTCAAATGGCTAAAAGGCACTTTAAAAAATTACTCAACATCTTTATCTATCAGAGAAATTCAAATCAAAACAAACTTGAGATATCAACTTACACCTGTCAGAATGGCTAAGATCAAAAACACAGAGGACAGCCTATGCTGGAGATGATGTGGAGCAAGAGGAACACTCCTCCATTGTTGATGGGAGTATAAATTTGTATAGCCACTATGGAAAGCAGTATGGTGGTTCCTCAGAAAACTAGGAATCAATCTCTCCAAGATCCCAGCAATATCAATATTGGACATATACCCAAATGACTCACATTTGCACTCCAAAGGCATTAGCTCTACTATGTTTATAGCAGCATTATTTGTAATAGCAAGAACCTGGAAACAACCTAGATGCCCCTCAACTGAAGAATGGATTAACAAACTGTGGTACATCTACACAATAAAGAACGACTCAGCAGTTAAAAAAAAAAAAAAAAAAAAAAAGACATCCTAAATTTGCAGGCAAATGGATGAATTTGGAGAATATCCTCCTGAGTGAGGTATCACAATCCCAGAAAGAGAAGCAGGGATGTACTCACTCATTCGTGGACTTTAGACAAAAAGCAAAGAACACTGCAAATCACAACCCCTGAAAAGCTTGGGATCAGAAAGAACTTAAGAGAGACATCCAGGGATTTCCCTGTGAAGAGAAAATAGAGAAGATCTTCATAGCTAATTGGGAGCATAAGGAGTTGCAACTAAGAAGGAGTCCCAACTAAGTGGGAACAAATCATGAGAGAAGGGGATGATTGAGTGAGAGGAGCAACAAGGAGGGAGATAAAAAAGATATAGAGATCTTAATAGAGGAAAACAATGTGGGGTTGGAAAAAGACCAGGTGCTAGGGTCACCAACAAGAATGTACAGGATGTTCCTGCCTAGGTCTCCAACCAATAGTGAAGGTGTTGTCTAAACAGGACTTTCCATATAATCAAATAAATAGCCGCCCAAGTGCCATCACAGAACTTAACATCCAACAATGAACAGAGGTAGAGAAACAGATACATAGCTGAGCACTGGGTTGAGATCCTGGTTCAGCTGAGAGCAGGGGAGGAGAGTCTATATGAGCAAGAGGATAGAGCTTATGAGGAATATTCCCACAGTGGTGGCTTGCTGCAGCCCTGGGGAGCTCACTGAAATAAGAACGGCCACTGGGGAACCTTCAGAAAAGGAACTAGGCCCTCCAAGGGTAGGCAACTGTCCACTGACATGGGAAGTATGTGGAAAATCAAGGGGCGGGATGATACTTGTGTTTCTAGGCGTGGACTGGCATTTTGGAGCTCATTCTTTCCAGAGGAACACTTAACCCAGTCTTGACATTAGGATGAGGAAATTGGACCTGTCTGGAGTGGATGCTGAGCTGGTCCACCTTGGGACTTCTTGCCCTTTAGGAGGAGGGAATGGGGGTATGAGGAGGAGGGAGGCTGAAAGCAGACAAGGAGGGATTGAGTGGGGGAAGAAGGGATACATGGGGAAAAAGGACTTTATTTTCTAAAAAAAAATAAAATAAAATAAAAATTAAACACCTCATCCTAACACAGGGTTCCCCTAGTACCTTTTTAAACTACCATTGTCTTGTGTGCCTTATCTGTTTCTCCTTTATCCAGAGGCAGTCCTTTGTCCCTCTGGGACAATTACCTCTGCCCTCTTTTCCTGATACCTTTCCCCTTCTTCCTTTCTTTTATCCACTGTCTTTGTCTTTTATTCTCTGTCCTCTGTCCCTCTGGGCTAAATAAATCTCTTTTATGCTGAGGACATGGTCTAGGGAGCCATCATCCCATACTTTTCCTTTCAGTAGGAAAATTAGACCTTTATTTATTTATTTATTTATTTATTTATATCTATCCTATGTCCATCTCCTCCTAGGTCTCCCTTTCACATCCCCTCTCAATTTCATGTTCCCTTTTAAAAATAACCTGCTAAGACTAACATCAGCTGCTCATTAACTCATGAGTATAGGCCATCCACTGTAGCATGGTCTATCTACCAGGAAACACACCCTTAAAGTAAACCTACTGCCCCTCCCCTACGAGGCATCCGCTGTCAACAGCTCCTCAGCTAGAGGTAGAGTTTCCTGAGTTCTGCTGTGATCCACACTGGAGTACTGACTGCCTTGACACTGTGCTGTTGAGTACAGCCAAGTTCAAGAGTGCAACTGTCCTGCTTTATTAGAGGACTCTGTTGTATCCCAGGCTTCCCCCCACCACCACTTGCTGTCAATAATCTTTTCACCTATGTATTCAACAGTGGTTCTTCAGCCTTGCAAAGAGGGTGACATCAATGCCCTGTTTGTGGCTGGGAAGCCGACAGACACTTATTCTCTGCATTTAGATCAGTGATGAGTTCCTGTACTAGCCACCATGTACTGCACAAAGAAACTTACCTGAGGTCTGAGACCCAAGCTAACCTAACCTATGTGTGCAGAGATGTGGGTTTAGGAAGCAGTCTGATGTCCTTCAGATTCAGTAGTTTTACTTTTATGTGGTTTAGAAGATCAGAAAAAAAAAAAAAACCACTTGAACATTCTAAAACTTATCTAAACACAGGCAAAGGAAAAGGAAGACAAGAAAAGAACCCTTTTGGAGTAGCAAGTGGCACTAATATTAAATCTGGGCAAACAGTAACACATTTATAACTTTCAAAAGGATCCTATAGATGGGTGGTCAAAGAAACTTTAAAATTTTATGTATCTGGCCAACCCAATGCCCTTGATCTCATACATTATCTTTCATCTTGACTCAGCACCAATGTGCCAGATACAATTTACTTGCTGAACACAAGAAAAAAATTGGCTGAAAAGGTATAGTATGTTTTCTTTACAACAAGATGCAGAATGTTTTATCTTCTAGGGTGTGTGTGTATGTGTGTGTGTGTGTGTGAGGGGGGGGGAGAGAGAGAGAAAGACCGGAGGGGTGGGGAATGAGGTCAGGACGTGACCTTGGGGACGTCCCTGCCTTCCATTTTGTTTGCTGTTTGCTTCTGAGAATTCCATGCCCACTGACCAAGGATTCTCCTATTTCTGCCTCTCATCTCACTGCAGGAAGACTATATCACAATCACATGTTTCCACAGCAGGCTTGACATGAGTTCTGGGGTTTTGAACTTATGTTCTGACTCTTTCTTGGCAATTTTTTTTTCCCATGAAGGCATCTCTTCAACTTCCAAAGAATTCTTTCCATGAAAATTAAGAAGTGCCAGAGTGAAGCAGGGTGCCTAGAATGAGATGCCATCAGCCTCTACCACAGGAAATTTATACCTTTTGTATCTTCCTGTGTGGGAACAAAGAACCCCCCATTCCTTACAGACTTCTGAGCTATAGATCATTCTGTCAGCCATTCAGAATATGCATCATAGCAAATCAGCTATGGCTGAGAGCAGGGCAGGAGATTGTTTCTTTGAACTGGAAGGGGTCTTAGAAGCAAGCCCCAGAATCTCAATTTTTCTTCCTTTGTGATTTCTGTTAAGTCATTATCTTCTGAGAATCAGCTGGCCTGCTTGGGCTGTTTGTAAGGCACCAAGTGACCTTACCTACACCCACAGAATGCCTTATTCATAGGGAGAAAAGAATAAAGCCATTCTCCTCTGTTCTGTGGCTTCCAGAATAAGACAAAAATAAATAAATCTCTGCATCTTTCTGATTTTTTTTTTAAATCAGATTCCTGCTGCTGTAACAGTAACTGTTGCAGCTATACAGCTACATGGAGCCATTTCCTTGCTAACTTGTCACAAGACAGAACAAGAGAATGTGTTTAAAATTCAGTTTTCCATTTCTGTTTGTCTTTCTAGACAAATAAGACCATAATTTCCATCCACAGAAGAAGCCAATAAAACCACAACTGCTAAAAACAGGAGAAAAAATAATTTGACTTTATACAGAAAGCAAATAGGATTAAATCAAGAAAGTTTAATTTCTAAAAGGCCCAAGTAAATAAGCTGAGTACATGAATGGGTGGGCAAATATCCCACACTACTGTGGACTGTTGGCTTCACTAAATATGGGGTTACTCAACTACTGAGAAAAAATGGTTGTGATTTTGAGCCAGTGATTCCCCAGAGAGTGACCACATGGCCTAGCAGACCCACATGTAAGGTATACATCTTTAAGGGTTTATACCATAATGTTTGTAGTGACATTATTCACAACAGCTGAAAGGTGAAGACTGAATAAGAGAAAAATGGTACATCCATCTAAGAAAATATGTGGTGATATTTTGTTTGTGCTCTAACAGAAAGCTTGCCTGGAGATCAGAGCCCAAGCTAGCCAGTAGTTAACTATAGAAGGCAGGAGGTGGTGGTGCCACACACCTTTACTCCCAGTTGGTGGGAATCTCATGCCTTTGATCCCAGTGCTTGGGTGACACACAGACCTTTAATCCCAGCACTAGGGAGGTGGAGAAGGGAAGTGATATGGCTAGGCAAGGAGAGAAATATAAGGGAGGAGGAGACAAGAACTCAGACCCCCTTTCAAGCTGAGGACTTGCAGAGGTAAGAGTTGGCTGTGGTTTGCTCCTTGGTCTCTTGGATCTTACAAATTTACCCTGATATCTAGCTCCAGGTTTTTATTAAGACTAATTAGAATTCACAAAACAGAAATACTATTCAACCATAAAAAGGCATGGCACTTACATCAAGGATGGACTCTCAACATTATGTTACATGAAAGGTAGTCAAACACACACACACACACACACACACACACACACACACACACACACACACAAACCCAATTCATTATATAATTCTATTTATGAGTCCTGATGTGTCCTAGTACTGTGCAAGAATAAGAGAGTGAGAAATACTTTTAGAACAAAAAATAACTCATGTTCCCTTGTATACATACCGCAATGTGCTAAGTTACCTAGAGTAGAAGCACTCCAGTCTTTTGGTGCTAGATCAGGACCATGGAGACATTCAGTCTCATGGATGTAACTACCATTGCTCAGCCTCCCAGGTGTGAGACAGCCATTGTTGGAATTTCTAGATCATATCATGTACATTAATCCCATAAGCCCCCCTTTGATATAATGTATGTATGTATGTATGCATGTGTATATATATGTGTGTGTGTGTATATGTTTAATTATATATATAGATAGATATAGATAGATATCATTGGTTCTGTTTCCTAAAGAATCCTGACTAACACAGCAATCATCTATCTACTCCTTGGTGTTTATGTTTTTTTTCTTTTCAACAAAACCACCTATAAAGAATACCACACTCAGGATGTAAATAAGGGCAGTACACCTTTGTTCTATTTTATCTTTTATTGGATTTTTTTGTTTTGTTTTGTTTTTCTTACATAAAAGAACATCTTAGTTCTAAAAAAGTTAGAATAGAAAAGGGGCCTCTGAAATTGTTGTCTCAAGGTTTATCAAACTTCATTGGGACTCAGTTGTTGAATCCAATGGAGCAGAGGAGAACAGAAGAACCGCCCACATGGTGCAGAATCTGCTGCCTTGTGAACCACAGTGAGATCAGCAAAGTTCAGTGTCTTCATATCATACACAGAGAATCCATGGTGTGCAATATACTGAGAAAACCAAGCCAGTCAAGAAGTCTCCTAACTCAAGGTCTTCTCTACATACATTGTATGTCAGAGATTCACAACACTGCCATTTCATTGTCTGCTGATTAGTTCTTGGGGTATTCTATATTTATCTGTGTGGTATATATGTATCATGTTTGTTCTTGTGTGCTCATGTATATGTACATGTATACACTTGCATATAAAAGCACAGGAAGATATTAGGCATCTTTATCAGTATCTACCTTATTGTGCTGTGAACTTACAGCTCATCAGTTCATCTAGATAGGCTCTCCACAGAGCCCTGGGGATCCTCCTCTTTCTACCTCCCAACCTGTGAGATTATGTTGGTGAGACTGTAAGTGGTCACAGAATCACCCAGTTTCTGTCTGACTGGAGAAGATCCAAACTCAAATCTAAGCACTTTACTAACTAAATTATCTTCTCAGACCCAAGGTTGATTTTTTTTCTTTTGGTCAGCAAATATATTTGTACAATTTTTATCCCTTCCCTACCATGTTCTCAAAGATATGAAATACAAGAGGATAAATAGTTCTGTTTCTGTCTGTTAGAGCTTAAGCATGTTGCTAAATGTACATCCACTCACCATCCGGAACATAAGTAGCCTATGTGTGGCCTCCTGTCTTCATCAGCATAAAGCTAAAAATGCACAAATATTTATGTTTAAGTACAGCAAGCATAGAACAAATAAGCTGAAATCAAAGATTTAAATGCTTGGTGCAGGGTGGACTCAATAAAGTTTGAGTACACAGTGGCTTCTAACCTATCAGTACGGCTACATGAGAAAGGGCTTTGTAGCTGAATAACATATGGACTCAATGTAATGTAAAATAGTATATAACTATGCTAATAAATGCAAAGAACATTTTTGAAAGATGAAACTCTAAAGTTAATAATGTTGAAATGTCATGGTTTAATGTTACACAGGTGTGTATTACTTGTGATAAGGACAACTAGGGGATTTTATTTCCACACTCTTTCAGTGTATTTTCATTTTTCTTGAATACCTTACCAATTTAATTCAGGGGCTTAGAACATTTAACTTCTCCAAGTCTGTTGTGTAGCATTTTTATCTAAAACAAAGTATACCATCTTGTGGGGGAAGCTCCTTAAGACACAAGATGTTCTGAGGAGAAGAGAAATGTTCCATCCGGTAGCAAGTTCCTTAAGGGTAGAAAGTAAACTCATCAGCTTCAGGAAGTCACTGAAACTGACCAAATATACTAGGCTTCTTTCTCAAGTTTATATGAGCAGTAAGGGCATCTGAGAGACACTCTCACACCAGCAGAGGTGCACAGAAAAGGCTCAGATCAACTGAGCTACCTAAAAAAAGATGTTCTCTGACCTATGAAGCTGCCTACAGGCTATTCAGTGTGCTCCAGGTTTGCAAGTTTTGTAAGCTGCTACCCATACTGGGGTGGGCTTTGGTGATGCAGCTGTCATTGAAGCATTTCTGATCTTGTTAGAAACCCTTCACTCATATCTATATAAGCCCAATAGGAATCATTGTCTCACCATACTGGACTTGGTGATATCTGTACTTTGTTCTTGGTTCCCCATCACTAGTGAGTGGACATTTGTTTATCCCTCTCTGGGGACAGTGTCAAGCAATAGGGTCACATTGCACAAAGAAATTTGTGAGGATTATACTTTAAAATTTACTGATTAAAAAGTAGAAATACTCCAAGTTATATTATAATTTCTAAAAATAGCCACAGCAACTTTGATTGTGTGTATCTGTCCTATCCTGTAACTCTCTATGAGGAATTGAGGTACATGCTTCTATCCCTTGAATCTGAGAAGACTGTGTTATTTCCAACCAAGAGAGTAGAGTCAAGTGTTCCTCTACTATCTTCTGAGGCTGATTCTTAAAAGAATGGGGCTTCCTTGCTTGCTGTAGAGTACTCACTACCATGGTTTAAAGAAGCTGTCACTCACACACGTAGCACTTCATGGAGAGGCTCACACAGAGCAGCAGAGATCCAGATAGCAGTTTCTGGTCATCATACCTCTTGTGGGTCAACCAACGTTCAAAAGATTCTGGTTCTAACAGCAGATTTCCTTGGTGGACAGATACCAGGAAGGGGAGAGCTGTACTCCTACCTCCTTCCTAAATGTATTAAGTGGTAAACCAGGTGGTTGTAAGTGATGGATTAAAGGAAAGAAAGAAAAGTGATACTGGTAACAGAATTCTTGTTATATGGTGACAGAAAGTTTAGAAACATTCAGTCTGGTAAG
The DNA here is from genome assembly GCA_004025045.1 of Sigmodon hispidus. Lineage (NCBI taxonomy): Eukaryota > Metazoa > Chordata > Mammalia > Rodentia > Cricetidae > Sigmodon > Sigmodon hispidus. The sequence goes on along the minus strand of PVIH01004986.1, from coordinate 105,202 downwards.
ATAAAAATTGGAACATATACAGAATGGCCTAAAATAGTGGGTGATGGAGTTTCCAGAGTGTGAAGATGTCTCTGTGTTCTAGACACTTCTGGAATTTTCTATTGTGCATGAAACAAAGTAGAGGACTGCCAAAGACTATTGAATAGAAACACTAAAGAAAGAATTGCTGGATATACACCAGACAGGGCTTTCTGAGCTGGAAAATAACACTATTCTTCATTTCCAATCTGTCCAGATGGCAAATGTTGCTAAAATTAATAAATATCTTTGGTACAGAGATCAAACCTAGAGTACTGTCAAGAAAACATGAGCTACTGTTAAAAAGAAGGGCATGGCATTAAAATCCATTGTTAAGGTCTCAAAAAGTTACACTAGTTTCTCAAATATTAATTCTCTGTTAACAATCAGTTTCTTAGAATATTATCCTGGACCCATGAATCTGGGTATTGAATGCAAGGCTTTGCACATGTAAAGCAAGACAACTCCCCCTGAGCCAAACCTCAGCCCTTGAATTATTAAGAAAGGTTCTCACTGAACAAGTTAGGCTGGTCTGGCATTCTTAATTCTCCTGCCTGCTGAACCCTTCATTTTAGGAGTGCATCACTAAGGCCACTGCCAAAGGAATTTGCAAATTGTTTTTCTCTGGCAGACTTGCAAATGTCTGAAATAACTGAGAGCTTGTCCCAAGAATATTTGTGATTCTAGTTTTTTTAGTGATGAGTTCACCCTGAACAACTTAGTAAGAGTCTCAATATTTATGAAGGCATTGCTGTATTCTCTTTTAAACATTATATTTTCATTTATGCGTGTGTGCATCTCTGTTTATCTGTATATGCCCAGTATGTGTGTATTTGTGTATGTGTATGTGTGTATGTGTGTATAGCGGCCTTTGGAACTAGAGTTACAGGTGGTTGGAAACCACCATGTGGGTTCTGGGAATTGAACACTGGTCTTCTGCAAGAGCAGATGCTCTCTTTCCAGCAATTGATATATAATTTTACTTGCTATCTCATACAGAGGTAGCCACTTCCAAATGTTTCTTGTGGAAACAGAAAGATGACTCAGAAAACAAGAGTGAAAATCCCTGAGAAAGAGTGTTCCTTGGACAGTCATCCTGGGGACCAATGGAAGAATGAGCCTCCTATACCTAAAATAAGGTGAGCATCCCATAGAACCAGTATCTGTACATCTCATGATGCCACTAAGGCTATCCTAGCATTATCCCGTCATGGTATGATGGGTTAAGTATAGGAAAGAACTAACTCTGGAGCTTAGAGAATCAAGAGAAACCACATCAAGAAACTATTCTGAAGAGCATTGCCTGGGGCAACACATCTACTCTTACCCTAGTATCTACTCCAGGTAATGTGACACTGCACATCCTAAGCCTGAGTCTTTAAGGAGTTAAGAGATGATAGCTTTATAGAAAATGCAGATGGAGAATTTAACATATTTCACAGACATAAGTACAAATATTTACAGAGAGTAGGACCAACTCCAGGGCCTCACTCATGATAATCAAATGCTCAACTAAGGACCCAAATTTTCTTTCTTTCTTTCTCTCTCTCTCTCTCTCTTTCTCCCTCTCTCTCTGTTTGTGCATGTGGAGGATGGGAATTTTTCTCTTTATTTTCTTAATAATCATTTAGGTTAGAAAACAAAGCTAGGAATTTCATCATGACATGTATTGTCTTAATTTTAACTGTCAACTTGACTCAGCCTAGAGGCACTTGAAAATGGAGAGTCAATTGAGGGGCTGTCCAGATCAAATTGGCTTGTGGGCATGTCTGGGGGACATTGTCTTGCTGCTAATTGATATAGTGGGCTCCAGGATATGTGTGTTAAACATGGACAGCATGTCCATGGAGTGGACAGCACCATTCCCTGGAAAGGTGGACTGTATGCCTAACATACTGAGGATAGGCCAGCTAGGGATCCAGCAAACAGACTCTCTCTGTAGTTTGTGTTGTACTTCCTTGGCTTTGAGTGAGTTCTTCAGCCAGCAGTGAGGATGTGTGGAACAGAATGTAGACCTTCAAGCTTCTGCTGGAGTTCAACAGAGTCCCCTCAGTGCTGGATTGTGACTTGGAAGCATAGGTTGAATCTTGTCCCCTATGTTGCATTTGGTCATGGTATTCATCACAGCATCAGGAAAGAAAGTGGAACTTGACTCACCAGACTTTATTTTCATTCCTTCAATTCCATGACTGTTTGCCCACACTCTATCACCTCCAAATGACCTCTCTTCTTACCACAGCTAATCTTCTATTCTGCTAAGTACACTAATTCAAATGATTTTTACCTTCTCTTCTTCTAAGCCTCTTAAGACATTTCTTCTGTTCTCATGATCCCTTTTATAGTTTCATGACATACAGGACACACATAAACACACACAGAGAGACCAACCAAACAAACAAACATTTGCATTTAATCTCACATATGAGTTTGCATTTAGTCCCACACAATGTTTACCTTTCTGAATTTGGCTAATGAAGCTTTCATTTTCCTATAAGTGTCAGGATTTTATTTTTCTTTATGGCTACATAAACTTGTACCAGCAACCAAGGATACTAATTAGTGAAGTTTTTCATGCCTGAGGGTAGATCTTCAAAAAGATACACATTCTGCTTTATTTCTCAGTGTGGAATGTCTCTTCTAAAGGAGCCAGCAGCCATCCATAAAGAAGGCCAAAGAAGCACATAGGGTCCACTAAGAGGAACTCTTGAAGACAGCCAGCTCTAAAACCAGATGTATGAGCGAACATACCCCCAGTTCTTTCCAGCTTTTCCACTTCAAGTCCTCCATTTGAGTCCCTAGACACATGGAGAACAGGGGCAATTGGTACCTATTGGGATGGAATGGTACCCTGAGGTACCATATCTGAATTTCTTCCTCACAGAATTCTTGAGCATCATCAATGTTTATTGATTGAGTTATGGAGCAATGTGCTGCCCATCATTAGGTCATCTTACACAGAACAACATTGGGTGTTTCCATTATCCTGTATACTCTCCTACATACCTGTCACCTCTAGAATCTTTGTAATGGCCAACACAGCAAAAAGGCTATGCAAATAGCTATCACTCTAACTTTAAGGAGCCACAACAGGAAAATAGTGTGCAGTTGCTTATTACAGATAAAACTTAACACAATAGCAAAAAAAATAGCTTTTATTCTAACTATTTATTTACTTATTTTCTTTGGAAAAGATATCAGGGGTGGATCCAGGGCCTTACTGAGCTCTGCCATTGAACTACACCACCAGACCTTTGATTATCTTTGACCTGTGGTTGGTTGAATACATGGATTCTGAGCCTAGCAGTGAATTGTAGTTATATAGTGAGTTCAAAGCCAGCCTGTTCTACATGAGACTTTCATCTCAAAAGTAAAAAATAAAAGTGAACGTATAGGTATCCCACCAACTGAGCAAGAGTCTTAAGATTATACATATGTTTACTTTATCACTATATGAGCTATCCTTAGCTACATGTGGCTATGGGTCCCTGACACAGGAGTGCAAACACTGCAAAGAATGAACAGTGCTCCTTTTGTTTGCTCTTGCATCCCCAGGGCACTTGGTAAATGCTCAATAATGTTTGTGAATAAAAGGATTACTTTAGAAACGATCTTTGTGTGTTTACTGTAAAGATATAGCTAGGTTAAACTATAACAAATAAAATTTTAGCTTGAAATCACATATTCAAACACCCAGGATTTTACAGTGGGAAAAATGATAGGATTTTCCAGCACCTGTCTGGGGTGACATGCCCTTTAATTATCACAGAGTTTACAGTCAACTATTATTTTTAATGCTTTTTTTTTCCTGACTCTGGTCAGTCTCTTACTACCAAAGGACCATGTGTATTGAAAGACCAAGTTAGAAAATATAAAATGGCTGATAGAAAAGAAAGTAGGGAGTAGCCCTAAAAGTACTGACACAGGAGACAACTTCTTGAACAGAACACCAATTGTGTAGACACTGAGATTGACAATTAACAAATGGCACCTCTTGAAACTGAAAAGCTCCTGTAAGGCAAAGGACACTGTGAAAATGACAGACCACAGAATGGGAAAATATGTTCACCAAACCCACATCTGACAGAGGGTTATTGTCAAAAATATATAAAGAACTCAAGACACTAGACATCAAACCCCCCCCAAAAAAATCAATTTAAAAATGGAGTACAGACCTAAATAGAATTCTCAACAGAGGGTTCTCAAATGGCTAAAAATAACTTAAAGAAATGTTCAGCATCCTTATCCACCAGAAAAGGGCAGATCAAACATTACTGAGATTTGATCTTACACCTGTCAGAATGGTTAAGATAAAAAAAAAAAAATCCCACAAGTGACAGCTTGTGCTGGACAGGATGTAGAGCAAAGGGAATATCCCTTCACTGCTAGTGGTAGTAGTTCAAACTTGTACAGTCATTTCAAAATAAATATGGAAGTTTCTCAGAAAATTAGGAACCTATCTATCTTAAGACTCAACTATACCACTCTTGAGCATATACCCAAAGAACTTTATACCATAGTACAAGGACATTTGCTCAACTATGTTCATATCAGCTTTATTTATAATAGCCAGAAACTGGGGGGAAACCTATATGTCCCTCAACTGAAAAATGTACAAAGAAATCTTGGTGCATTTACAAAAAGTGCTATTACTCAGCTGTTAAAAACAATGATGTCATGAAATTTGTAGGCAGATGGATGGAATTAGAAACAATCATCCTGAGTGAGGTAACTCAGACTCAGAAAGACAAACATGGTATTTACTCAATCATAAGTGGATATTGGATATAAAATAAAGGAGAACCACACTACATCCCACAGAGAAGCTAAGTAACAAGGAAGACTCAAAGGAAGGGGGGTACATGAGTCTTTCTATAAAGGAGAAATAGAAGAGACATTGCCAATAGATGGGAAGAGGAGTCTAGAAGGAGCAACAGTAGTGGGAACAGGAGGGATCAGATGGGGGAGATAGAGAGAATCTAGGGCATCTCTGGGATGAACTTGAAGTCTGTAGCAATGGAAACTTCCAGGAATCTGAGGATGACTCTAGATAAGACTTCAAAATAGGTGATATAGAGTATGAATCAGCAATCTCCTGTAATTAGACAAGACTTCCAGCAGAGGGATAGAGACACCATCCCAGCCACAAATCCCTCATCCTACAATTTGTCCTGCCTGCAAGATATAATGGCATAAAGATAGCATAGAAATTGTGGGAGTGACCAACTGGCCTAGCTAGAGACCCATACCCTGAGAAGGAGCTCATCCTGAGGGCCAAGATCCAGAGGTAGAACACCCCAGAAACCTTGGGATAGAGCCAAACATGAATGGGGAAAAGGTTAATGAAATGACTCCTAATGATATTCTGCTGTACTCGTAGATTGGTACCTAGCCCAACTGTCATCAGCAAGGCTTCATCAAACAACTGATAGAGACAGTTGCAGAGACCCACAGCCAAACATTAGGCAGAGCTAGGGGAATCCTGTGGAAGATGATGAGGAAGAATTGTAGGACCCAACAGTGTCAAGGGCACCACAAGAAAACTCACAGCACTAACTAATCTGGACTCATGGAGGCTCACAGACACTGGCGTCTACATGGGAGCAACCTAGGCCCTCTGCATATATATTACAATTGTTTAACTTGGTCTTCTTATAAGAATTCTAACTGTGAGAGCAGAGGCTGTCTGTGACACTGTTGCTTTTGGAGGGGACCTGTCTCTCCTACTAATTGCCTCGTCCAGCCTTAATAAAAGAGAAGATGTTAGTCTCGCTGCAGCATGACATGCCATGACTGGCTGATATCCATGGGATAAAGGCCTGTATCTGAAGAGAAACAGTGGAGGAGAAGTGGATGGGGTGGGAGGGGGACATGGAGGAGAGGAGAGAAGACAGGAAAACAACAAGCAAACAAATAAGTAAATAAATAACAAAAAGGAACCCAATATAGGTTGTCTTCAAAGAAGTCTGCCCTAGCTTCCATTCCTGTCCTCAAGCTAAAAGCCTTCAATGATGCTGAGAACTTGAGCCTGAGTTTCTTGCAGTGTGTGGAGATTCAAGGAAGCTAGGCAGAATTTCTTAGCCATGAAAATACAAAGACCTTGGATTTCCCTCTAATCTCACCTTTACCAATGCCTAATGCTTACCGAGCACTTACAAGCATTAGACCTGAGAGGAAGCCTCACCACTCAGATCTCATCCCTCATCCACCACAAGGAAAAAGCAAGTGATGGAAGCACCTTCCAAATGAAGAAAGAGATGCAGAGAGGGTGGGTATCATCTGCTCAGAAATACTAGGACTTGAACCCCAGGTGAGTATGCCTGACTTTGCAGCCTTCCGCATGGCAGCTAAAGAGAAGTGCTCAGCACTACTATGAAGTGGTGCAGTGCTCCGACCCACGAGAGGGTCTCAGAATTTGTTCACCAGAGATAGCGCTTAGTGCTCCGCTAGTGGCTATTTCTTTATTTTCTCTCTCATTAGCTTCACATTGTCCTCCCTATCATTCATCTTCCTAGTGACTGCAGGTCACAGGCTTTCTCATACCACCTCCAGAATGCCCTCTCCATGTGTCCCAATGTGCTATTGTAAGAAACATGGTGGGAAGGAAGTCAGGCAGACTTCATTTACCCAGCTGGTGTGCAGAAATCTGACCAGCAGAGCCAAGATAAAGTTCCTGGGGACAGAATCCAAAGCTGCGGCATCCCATTCACTTCCTTTCAAAGGTCATTGTTTCAGCTCCAGGCAAATGTCTGTAAGCTACATGGGAGGATATTTACTCTACACCTACCCAGAGTCATTCTGCCAAATCCCTCGGCACAGCTTCAGTTTCTTCCAGAGCTTTGACTCGCTGCTGGAGGACTATAGGAATCATAGCTGAGTCTTTACTGGCATGATTCTTATTAAACGTTTGTATCAGCTAATGTGTAAATTATTTACATGCCAGGCAAGACACAGCTTCAGACCTCACAGCACTGCTAGAGGAGAGACTGCTCAAACATCTAGTCTGTAGGTGCTACATAAGCAAAATAGATCGTACAAGGCCATGCAGGTGTGAATAAAAGGAACTGGCTTTAGAATCCAGCTAGCGTGGCTCCTTAAACTATGTATGTCCACCACTGTGCTATAAAGACTAATGGAGATGATGGTGAGGATGAGGAGGTATAGTATTATTACTAAGGAAAACAATGGCCAAATAACACAGTCATGGCCCTACCCTCATGCCCAGTACTTTAGAGTACACCCGTATAATTCTTCATTGCCACATCAGTACCTTCAGTCACCTTCATAATCTGTGTGTCTTTGATGTTAAACAGATGTCTCATGGCTATCCCATGATGATAAAAGGCACTTAAACTGTCACCAAAAACAACGGTGAATATCTTACCTTAAATCTGAGAAGACTGAAGCTCAGGGAAGGAGAGGCATTCTCAAGGCTGTACTTTCTAGAATAATTCAGCCTGGCAGACTAACTGCCACCTAATAGTAGATGGCAGCCATGAAGCTGTGATTCCCTACTACCAGGTAGGGTTGTCTCCTTGGTGTCAGTGAGAAAAGCAAAGCAAACCCTGAATCATGGAGAAGAGGAGAATTCTGGGAGGCAGAAGTGGCCTCAGGGCTAGATAACAAGTACCAAAGCATTTGTTAGCTGCTTCTTGGATGAATGAACAAGACATCTAATTTGTCTTAGGCTTGAAATGTTCATTAGGCAGCTTATTACATGGCTGGGAAGTGTCACAGTCCATGTAAAAGAGAATTGCAAAATATCATGTAGGACTGTGTGAGATCGAATGGATCTCCATTGGTCAAATTAGTGAGTGTTTTGTTCTAAAGATGTGTGTGTGTGTGTGTGTGTGTGTGTGTGTGTGTGTTATGTGTAAAGGAGCCTGTAGAGGCTAGAAAAGGGTGTTGGGTGCCCTGGGGCTGGGATTACAGGCAGTTAGGAGCTGTCCAACACAGGGGACAAGAATGGAACTCTTGTCATGTGTTCTCTTCACTGCTGAGCCATCTCTCCAGACTTTAAAAGTCTGGTTATGAAACTATGACAATCACAGTGTGAGTGTTTCACTCTGCTCTTCCTGTGAGCCAAGTCATAAGAGAGATCATTGCTGAATCTCTCATCTTAGGCTTAATGCATGTTTGTAAATGGTTGTTACTGTGTTTGTGAGATGCTAAGATGTTTCTGGGGATGGCTGCATTGAAAGTGAGAAGCAGATAGACTTCAGTTCTCCATACAAACTGATAAGACTTGTATGCATCACACCTGATTAAATTCCTCAGAGTCCATGACATAATAACCTCATTCCATCCCATGTTTCACACAGAAGCTAATGACCACAATATGGCATTTATAGGAACTACATGGTATTTCTGAAGCTCAAATATGTCATAATTAGCCATCAGGCCCTAAGGCACTGCCTACTTCATCCCTAATTTTGAAGGAGGGATGACATTCCTAGACACCCAGATCTCAGCTAATAACTACCTTTATACATATTTGCTTTACTATTGTTTAGTGATTTCCCTGAAACAGTCATACAAGAGGGAAGACATAAAGACTCCATAATTAAATGAAACTTACAAGGGTCAGGAAACAAAACATACAAGTCCCAGGAAGCTCCTAAAGCTTATAGGATTCATTTGGCTCTTACTACAAGGTTATATGAGCAAGAACAATTGCAGGAGAACTTTCCCAACAAATAACTGGTTACAAGTATACAGAGAGCAGTTCAGAGTTAGGTTTCATGCTGAGGTGGGTTTTTCAGTGATACATTTGCCCTCTACTTAGTTAGCACCTCAGACTCCTGTTAATAACTGTAGTAAATTCACTAAGTTAGACTCATGTATCATTTATGTGCTATAGATCATAAATACAACTTCTAATATTACTGAAGTATTTTTAAGAAAATTTCATGCAAATATAAGGTATGTATGGAAGGCTAGAATAAAATAAAGTGACCAACACTGTACACATACATCCAAGGGAAAATTAAATGCTCAATAGAGTCTGAAAGCTGAATGTCTAGAGCTCAGCTCCTTTCAAACAACTCACCCTACCAACAGTGAGACAGAAGAGTAAAGATGAGTGTGTTATTCATGGCAGTGCATTCCTATATTCACAGGACTCAGGAAAGTGAGGCAGAAGAACCATTGTGACCTATAGAATGAGCTGGATGCTGGTATGGACTACATTAACATGTTTCCCAGATGTGCAGTTTGCTGTTTGCTCCACTCTTCTGTCTTCTCCCTTAGATTTCTTTCTGCTAGGTGGACTCACTGTCTCTCACTGGCATCACTTTCCAGTCTCTCAAGCCAAAGTCCTAGAATTCATGGCTCTTGACTGGTCTGTACTTCACAAAAGCATCCTCACAACTGACTTCTCATCCTCATCTCTCTGGTTGCTCAGAAGCAGGCTCATAAACCTCCACATAGCTGACATAATCTCAGACGTAACTGTGCCTTCTTCATGCTCTGAGCCCCGCCCCTCCCACTGCACCCTGCATGAAAGGAAGCCCGAGAAGTAGTTCTTAGGAGAAGGATTCATGTAGTCCAGGCCATCCTCCAACTTTCTATCATTATGTAACTAAAGATGACCTTGAATTTCTAAAGCTCCTGTTTCCACTTCCCAAGGGCTGGGATTACAGGAATGTATTAGACCTGGGTTATGAAATCCTGGGGATCTGAAGTCTGGCTTTCTTTGCACATTCTAAACATGTACTCTATCCTCTGAGCTACATCTCTAAAAAAAAATCTGAGAAAATTCTGAAGTATGGACACCTGACCCCTGTTGAGTTCAGCAGCTTCTCAGCATGAAAAATGCTTGACTTTGCAGAAAGACTCACCTGGAAAGATAGAAAGGGTCCTACTGCATTTTAAGTGAACATAACAACATATACTTAAGTGGGGGAGGCTGCAGCCAAGAATCTGTACAAGGTATCATTCCTTTTCTCTTAAAAATAATAGTAAAAGAAAAACTCTTCCTTTAAATAAAAAAACAAATGTATCTCTGCTATCTAAAGATGTTACTATCTGTATATCCTTCCAGCCCAAATTCAAAACTAAAGCTATCAGTCCAGGAGTTGGCAGACTGTACGGCTCTGGAGATTCTCTTTATGCAAAGAATTCTCAGAGGGGCAGATTCAGTCCAATTTCCACCCTTTTCTTTTCTCATCACTGAGGAAAGGAGAGATGGAGAAAAGAAGCATTACAAATGCCTCAGTGACTCCTAGGGAAAATTTACAGGAATTAGCTATTCCTTTCAGGCAGACAATGCCCAGGAGTTGAGTGTGAGTCATACAAAGAGTGACGTTTTGAAGTAGATCATTTGATGGTACTAGAAGGAAGGGTCAGGAAGGAGACTGGTGAAAGATGTGTTAGTATGTAAGCAGTGTTAAGAAGCAGTATGGTCCTGGATAATATGGTTTGGAGGATATAGTGGATAAAGCCAGAATGAGCAGGTGTCTAGCTGGCCACCTGACTTGTTGCAGAGTACTAGACATGGTTCCCGCATGAACTCCATCTGGAGTCCTGCCTACAGAGTCATCAGTATCTCTTTCTAGATATCTTTCTTATCAGTTCCTCTACTCTCCAGCTCTTCTGTTTTTGTGACTGTGTATCATCGTAGCTCAGACTGGTCTCAAACTCACTATGTATCCAAGATGACCTTGAACTTCTGAGTGCTGAGATTAGAGACAGGCATTACCGTACCTGGTTTTATGCACTTCTGGAGATCAAACACAGGGCATCATGCATGCTGGGCAAGCACTCTACCAACTGAGCCACACCCACCTCCAGGACTCCTTGTGTCAGAGAGCTGACACCGACATGCACTATCTTCCTTCAGCCTAGCACAGAGAAGAGCCAGTGATTGTCACTGTTTGTGGTTCAAGAAGAAGCAGTTCCTAAAGTAGGGGACCTCTGACAACTGTCAGGAATTGGCTGCTAAGTTCTTATGAAAACTCAAAGGTTTTGCTGTGCTGCAAGAGTGACATGGGTTCTGCCACCTCTGTTCACTTTCTGAAATAACATTGCTCTTCTGGGAGTCATTGTCATGAACATACTTTTTTTTTTCCCCTGGGTCCCTGAAATCAGCTACATACTTTTTCAATGTCCTTGTTCAATCATTCCAATAACTTGGAGATAGAAGCAGTTTTATTTCTTATGTGTGTGGTGATATATTTTTATATTAAATAAAAATCAGCCTGGACTATCAGAGAACAGAATCAACCACATTCAAGCCATGAGGGTCAGAGAATCTGGACCTACACCTTTAATCCCACCATTCAGTAGACAGAGATCTTTGTGCATGTCTGTGAGTTCAGGGCCTAAGAGCCAAGCAGAGGTATCTCACACCTTTAATCCTAACTCTAGGATTATGTTGCAGAGTTGAACCTGGAAGTGAAGCAACTACGGCAGGGAAAATATTTAAGGCAGGCATAGGCAGACATTAAGATATTTTGTAGGAGCAACCAGCCAGGCTGAGGACTCTTGAAGACAGCTTTTACTCTGTTTGGCCTGAGAAGTTGGCTGGGTGAGAACTGAGAGTGCTCTGTTTCCTTTCTCTGATATTCCAGCTTTTCCCCAATATCTGACTCTGGGTTATATTATATACTAAGTAGAAATCATGCAATGATGCGTGTTTAAAAATGTTTACACATGTATAAAATTGTCAAAGAATATATTCTGTTAATTGAAAAAAATATTAGTTGAGCCATCTCTCCAGCCCTCCTGTCAAAGTTTTCATATGGTCACATCTTTTTCCTTCTCTGTGGTATGTACCCAGAGAGAAAGAGTACATAAAAATATTTTAGGAAATAATGGTCACAAAACTTCCTCAAAATGATGAAAACATGAGTATGTTTAAAAATAGTCCAACAATGGTAAAGTCAAACAATTCTACATCTAGATATCCCTGTCTCTGCTTTCTCCCATCCTTCCAGAGGGTTTCATGCTCATGTGGCCATCCAAAACTTTTTTCATGAATTCAGGTCCTCATGGTTACAGAGAAAGTATTCACAGCCATTGGTCCCTTCTCCCAACTCCAAGAGTGAATTTGCCACCTTAAGGATATGGATACTTACACATCTCTCTTTTATTAATGACCAAACTCTTCCTTCACTGTTCTGATGAAAACTGTGACTAGAAAAGCTGAGCATTTTCCTGGGAAAAATAGTTCTGTGGTATATGGGACTCATAAAGGAATCTCAGAAGCTGTTCCTACTTGCTTTTAGGCATGTATAATTATGAATGGCTAAGGCAAACATAAGGCAGAAAATACATGTGAAATGTGAGTCAGAAAGGGCACAAAGAACTGTCTTCAAATGCAGCCATCCTGCTCCCAAAAGATCCTCTTTCTTCTGCTTGTTTCTTTCTTGGGACCTCAGAACTAAGAAAGAACACTCTCCCAACATTTAGTGGTAGGATGTGACAGTATCGAACAGGATGTGGTCGTCTATAATTACAAGTTGAATATTTTATTGTTTGAAAGTTGTGGGGATATATCAATCGGGTAAAGCCCACATGCTGTAGTTCATAGGGATCTATCCACAAACTAGGAGGTCACCCTCACTGCCTCACCATAAACTAATCTCTGGTGCGCTGGCTCAGTCAGTAAGGTGGTTGGTACATAGCATGAGGACCCAAGTTCAAATATCAACATCCCAGTAAAAAGCAAAGTGCCATGGTTGTGAACCTATGATCCCAGAACTGTGGAAGCAGAGAGAACTACAGCTTTCTGGTCACTCAATTTAGGTTGCTTGATGATCTTCAGGTTCAGTCAAAGACCCTGGCTTAAAATCTAAGATGGAGAACGTAGAAAAACAGCCAGTGTTGACTTTGGCTTCCATATTCATATGTGCACCAACACATATGCAAAAATAGACCATACCTGAAACACCCCAAGTAGTTAATTCTTTCTTCTAGAAAAACTCAGAGAACCCAGTCAACCATTTGAAAGCCTGATCCGTATCCTCATCCACACTGATACATAGCATGATACATAGGTCTCTCCACACTGGAACTCATTTTGAATTCATTGTTTCAGCCCCATCATGCATCTCTTCTACTTTTGCCTGCACTGACCTGATTTCCCAAGGAGGCAAAGGAAGGTTGGAATTTCTTGCTTTTGCTGGTGTGTGCTGGGAAAGGCATCCTGGCTATGGCTTTAGGATGAGTGACAAATAAGAACACAGATAATTCATGCTCTGATTAGTCACCAGGCGGGCTTGCATACCTCAGATCCTCAAAACAACTGGTTGAGAAGGCCAGATTGGTTCTGCCCTATGAAGTCCTCACTGTGAGCCCAGGCTGCCCTTTGACCTGGCCTGATAGGAACAGTCTCTCCTGTAATATGACCACACAGAAGCCTGGAGTTCTAGCTCTACTTCCTTATAAAAGTAAGCTGGAAATTTTTTCTTGTTTTTGCCTATATCTATAAGGTTCATTGAGGTAGGACTGTGTCTGGTTTAGCTCAGTATTGCTCCTCTCCACCTCCTCCTGCCTCTCTGTCCTTTCTCTCCTCCTCCTCCTCCTCCTCTTCCTCCTCCTCCTTCTCCTTCTCCTCCTCTTCCTGTCTCTCTGTCCTTTCCCTCCTCCTCCTCCTCGCTGCTCGCTCTCTCTTTCTGACTGAGTCTCATATCTACCAGACTGGTCTTGAACTCGCTATGCAGTTGGCGATGACTTTAGACTTCAGATCCCCCTGCCTCCACCTCTCATGTGCAGGATGACAGAAATGTCACCACACTGAGTTCACATCTGTGTGTTCTACTGTCTTTGGCACATATAAGCATGAGATGGAGAGAAGGGAAGTGAATGAACAATGTCAGGCTGGAATCAAAGTCAAATCCCTCAGCTTTGAGCTCTTCTACAGGACAGGGAACATGGCTAAGTGATAGAGTGCTTGAGCAGCACACACAAGGTCCTGGGTTCTAGGCCCATATCACACCAAAGCAAAACTACAAAACACTTCTATCTCAGTTCAATATTTCACATACATCTAGGTAGCTTCAGTTAGACCCATTCTGAGGGGTGCCATATGAGAAGAGAGTACACGAAGTTTCTTCAAGAATCTGGAGTTCCAAGAGACGGGAAATTACAGGCATAGCTCCTTCAGCGGGTCATTTCACCTGTACTGCAGAGAAGACCATCCTTTCAGGCTGTGTGTGTTTTGTGCTTAGAAACCATGTCACTTTTGTCTGCATAGCTCAACCTTGACAGCACTCTATCTGTATTTATCTGTCACTTGAGAAAAAAAATAATAAAAAAATAAAACAACTCTGCTCATCTGCTGGGATGTTCTGCTGCCTGCCCAGGATGTTTGCAAGGACAACTTTAACAGGACTTGACATCAGCCTCACAAGATGACTTGAAGTTTATCTCTTTTCTATGGATGAGGCCTGACTACCTTGTTAGTCATTATCGATCCACTGGCTCCCTCGGCCTCCCTTTTACATAACACTTTCCAATTCAGTAACTGGAGAGTGGAATTTTCCTTGACCACCTTTCTCTTCCTTCTCTCTGACTCACACAGTTCTTTTGAGTCTAAATGAAAAGCTCTCTTCTTCCAGAACACCTGCACAAGCCAGTGGCTGGGCTCTTCAAGACTCCAAGAAATGCAAACCTCAGTGTGGGCTTTGGAGAACTGACAAGGATGTTCTGTAAAATCAATTCAGGGCTTTAAGGTATTGAGCTGGCCTTGGGAAAATGGCACTCACAAGAGAAAGCAGAGATATGTCTGGCGGAAGTGGGAGCGTTACATTTAATCAATAGCTTTATAGAGAAAAGTTTGCTTTCCCGAGAATAAGACTGGATTTTCCTATTTAAACTTTCTCCCAGGTTATGTTGTGACCTTGGGCAATTGATATCTCACCTTTGAACTTGGTGTCTTCATCATTTTAAAGATGAGTGAAAGAATGTCATTTGTTATGTTATGTCTATCCTAGGAGAAACAATGTTCTGTTCCAGCCACCCCAGAAAGTTATATAAGCTAAGTCCATGCGTCAGTTTTAAGACAAAGCTCTTTGTGCACCTGAGAGGCTTCAGCTGAGAGGTTCTGGGGCAGCATGTGTGAGTGGTGATGGTCCCGGCTTGGAAAGATGAAGCAGAAATAGGATGGAGGTCTGTATTCCAGCTGTGCTGTGCTTATAACTGAAGGTAAATCTTAGGAGCAGCACTGTGACAGGTGGGCAATAAATACTCATAAGGTGGGGTTTGGGGAGTAAGCAAGCTAATTAACAATGTATTACCATCCCTGGAACCCCTCAAAACTAAGACTTAAAGACACCTCCTGAGTGTGTGCACTTTTATTCCCATTAAAAGAACACCCCACAAGCAGGCAAATCTTGTATATAAGATGGCTATGGAGACACTCACCAATAGGCTGGGTAGGATACAGAACCTATATTTCATTTTCCAGTTTCCTAGCTTGCCTCCCACACTTATGACTCTAAATGTATTGAGCCAAGAACCTACCCACTCTGCCAAATCTTTGCCATTTGAGATCTTGATTCCACTCACGAAGAAATGCTTCATTCTTGAATCCATAGGTCACTTCAGGGCTACTGACAGAGACACAACCAAGAAGAAAGAGGATGGGAGGGGAAAGGATGGGGCAGAAGAACTTGTCTTCACCAGTGACTCAGAATGACATAGTCAAAGTACTGGCAAGTGCAAACATGGCTTTTGTGAAGTCTCTCGAACAGACACCCCCAGAAATAATGTAGAAACAAGAGCCTGGAAATCACAAACAGTGTGGAGAAGAATGCCACCTCTTTGTGTGAAGGCGTCTCACCCGCTCCAAGGACACAGATGGTCCCTGGCCCAGGAGATCCCTCCTCTAGCCACCATGTCCACCATGATGGATCTTGACTACAGATCTGCACACATTCTAATATACTCACTTTCTATTTGGCATAAAAACATCTAAAACATTTTTTCAAACTAAAGGAAATAACTCATTCATGCCCTATAAGCATGAGGTCTTCATTTTAATTCCCCAGGACTCATGTAGATGAATGGAAAAGGAAGAAAAACTCTGAGTATGGGCAGAGAAACACAAGCTTGCAATCCCAGCACTTGAGAATGGGGAAACACTCAAATCTCTAGGAATGAATGGCCAGACAACTTTTTCTACTTGCTGAGTTCTAGGTCAGTAGGGAACCCTGAATCAAAAAAAGTAGATGATTCCATAGAAATAATACTCATCACTGCCCTCTGGCTCCTATGTACCTAAGCAAATACACACACATGAACATGTTTTCATACTGTGCACACACACACAAAAAGGGGAAGAAACGCTTTTCTCATGGGCATGAGTTCTAATCATAAAACATGGACTGCTGCCCTTGCCTCCCTTTATACAGCACTGAGCCTTGCCTGTGTATCAATCTGTAGTTGTACCTGATCTCTCTGGAAAGATTCAGAAGCACTCAGTTCCTCTAAATGTCATAAAAGTAGCTGATTTTATCCTCAGATTACACAAGGTTTGAGTTTAAACGAAAAGAGATTAACTGGACTGGGAAGGTGACTCAGTGGTTAAGAGTTTGAGTCTCGGCGCCCATGAAAGGCTCACAACCATCAATAACCCAGGTTCCTGAGAATTTTATGTTCTCTTCTGGCCTCTGTGGGCACTATATGCAAATGATGCACAGACATATATGCAGACAAGACACTAACAAACTAAGAATAAATAAATTTTTTTTTTACTTAAAAATACAAAGAGAAAAGGAATTTTAAAAATCTCAAACCTTAGGATAATCAAGTTTTTTTCCTGCCAAATGAGGATAACACTGATTCTATTCCCCGGCCACATCTTTCACTTGTTATTGCTAAATATGCCAGGTTCACAATGCTTTCCAATTTGGGTGCCTATTTGAATCTGTGTATAAATATTCACTCCTCCAAATGTCCTATTTGAATAGACAAAATATCCGTTTTAGCACTGAGCACATCAATTCAGGGCTGGAGGCGTGTGGTGCACTGAGAAACAGGGCTGACTCAGGAGTCAGATGGCAAAGGTGCCAATGTAGCTGACT
Organism: Sigmodon hispidus; assembly: GCA_004025045.1. NCBI lineage: Eukaryota > Metazoa > Chordata > Mammalia > Rodentia > Cricetidae > Sigmodon > Sigmodon hispidus. Next base: position 88,160 of record PVIH01004986.1, on the reverse strand, counting down.
GTCATCGGCCATGGGACCTGGAACAAGTAAGTCCCTTTCTGTCCTTGAACCTGGTTTTTGATTCCCCAACTTGTAGGAAATGAGGATTTTCTTCCTCCTCTCGCTGGGTAACTATAAAGGAAGCATGTGGGATCACAAGTTCATTTTAACCCTTTCATGATCCTTTCTTTGAGACAGAGGAGAGAAATAGAGCAAGGGATAGATACTTGAAGAAGTGACTAGGTCACTTAGAGGAAAATGAATGGTCCAGTGCAATTTTTTTCACCACTTTTCATGCTTCTTCTCAGCAATAATTTACCTCCTCCATCAAAATAATAGTCAGAGATGTTAATGATAATACACCTCAGTGAGAACCTAGAATCATGAAAACCTGTGTTTGATCTTCAGTGGCCACGTAGAAGCTAGAAATATGGTGCGTGCCTGTTTTCTCTGTCCTGGGGAGGAAGAGACAGGCAGATCGCTGTAGCATGACAGCCTGCCAGTCAGATAAATCTTTTAGCTCCAGGTCTCAAAACAAAAGAGGGAAGTGACTGGAGAGATGAACAAGAACGATGAGTGATCACTGGTCTTTCAGAGGACTGGAGATCAGTTCCCAGTACCCACATCTGGTGGCTGACAATTACCTGTAACTTCCAGTTCCTAGGAATCCAGCACCCTCCTCTGGTCTCCCAACAGCACCCACACATATGTGGCTTTATACACAGACTGAAAAATAATATTTAATCTTTTTAGCAACCAAAGGGAAGAGCAACTGAGGATGATGACAAACGATGGTCTCCATGTGCACCTGCACTCACACGTGTTTGTTCACAGACCCAGAAATGAGTTTGAAAGGAAATGACCAACTTGTGCCCCTCCTATTTTATTCAGTTTCTCCAACAGTATTTAATAGTACGGTCATTGTGACCTGACCATAAGTGGACTTGTACCATTTTCTAAACTGGAGCAGAGGCAGGATTGAGCCAACACTGGGTGGAACTTGGTGCTATCACGCAAGTCAGACTGAGTGTGTGAATAATAAAGGCTGGCAGCAGGAGACCAGTGTCAATCTCCTGGGTTTTGATGCTTGGTTATATAAGATGTTGACATTAAGAGATGCTATGAAGGACTCACCAGAATTCTGTGTTGTTTTTGCAACTGGTAATTCAAAGATTACTTCAAAGTAAAATCTACAATGGACATTCTTTTTTTCTTCATGGAAATTACTTAGTGCTTGTTGAAAGTTCAAGGTCTCCAATGCCAGCAGCATAGAAATGAAAGTCCCAGAAGTAGAGGCTCCATGGGACCTGCACTGCAGCAGGCATGCCAGGAGATTCCGATGCAGACTTTTCCAGGATTGTAAGTTGGGGAGATTCTAATAAAAAAATAAACTAACCCATATAACTTAAGGACAGAGATGTCTTTGTGTGACAGATTCCTCTGAATTCAAACACTCTCGGCAGGGAGGAAGAAGAAAGAAAGGCCTGTGAGACTGCACATGTCTGGGAATGCTGACGCTTCAGGATGTAAGAAGGATCTTCCACATAGTCAAAGAAGCAGCAAACAGCTGCTAGTGCTGGTGGAGAAGACACAAACCAGCAGATCTGTAAAGAGGAGATTCAGCGATCTGTGGAAATGCCTGCAAGCTGTGCAGGGAGTTCCAGGTCTCTAGATTTGGAGGTTCATCACTGGTGCTGGGTTCAGCTTTTGAGTCATCCTTGCTATTGCAAGAAGCTCCAGTAAATGCATTCATTCACCAAGCCAGACTAGTGCAACCTTTACCTCGTTCTGTTGTCAGTTCACTTTCTAAGATGAGTAGAGAGCGCATGCGTTGTGCCACCCCAGAAGTTTCTCAACCAGCAGATGAGACAGTAGAAAACACTTTAAACCCTGTTCTGAAGATCTAGAGTGAGAACCGAGTTCTGATCCAATCTGCTCCGCTTTCCATACAAAATTATACATGTAGATAATATATCCCATTTGCAGCTCCCATTTACAGATCCACCAAGTATTTATAGATCTCTATGTCTCTTCCCACAGGTTGCACAAAAAGAAGCATTCAGAAGGTCAGTGGCCAAAAGTTGAGGCCTCCAACCTTCCTGCTGGCTGCCACAGCCTCCCTCACTATCCCTGTATGTCCCTTTCTTCTTGGGTCTCAAAATGGACCAGGTTGCCATTATTCCCACGTGGACAAGTACTCAGCCCTGCAGTGAGTTAAACACAGCCAAAGAGGAGAGACACAGCTGTATTGGGAAAACAGAGCCATTGTACTCAGGTCGGCTGCAGGGGACATTAGATTTTGAATTTGCTTTACTGAGTGGGGAAGTGGCTACCGTGGTTCCAATAGTATGCCCTTTCACTTTGTGGAATAGAAATTCTACTTCCATCTGTGAAGACTCTGGGGAAAGCAAATGAGGTCTTTGGCTCTAGGCCTTTCATTACTGAGCAGTTTTGAAGCAGATGAGACCGCAGAATCACAGTGACTGAATCTCCAGAGGCACTATCCTGGACAAGAAGAAAACAGGGTTTAAGTCAGCTCACAGGCAGTGAATTTGGAAGTGACACCAACTAGAGCCTGGGAATTGCCCTTGGGCTTTTACTTGACTAACCATCTCTGATAAGTGTGTCTGCAAGTGTGTGTGTGTGTACTCATACAGTAGTACTCGCATATGCTTCCCAAATCAGAGGAGATGCGGCATGCACTCAGATAAAATTCTCCATAATACAAGCTGTATTTGAAATACCCCCTATTCCAACTCTAGTGATTTGACTCCAAGAGTCTAAGTATTTCAGTTTTTTTGGCAGTGTATATGAAACAACTCTTTAATGTTTTTTTTCTTTTATAAAGAAAATAACAAGAATAAATGACAGTAAAATTTTAAATCTAAGGATAGCATCTATTAGACTGAGGATACGGTTCAAATTGGTAAAGCGCATGCTGGGTAAGCCTGGGAGGCAAAGTTCAGAACCTCAGCATTGACATTAAAGGATGGGTGTGGTCGTGCACAGGAGGAAGAGATGGGCAGCGGCAGGAGTTTGGTGAGTACTCAGTCTAATTGAATGAGATTGAATTTAGCTCACAGAATTTTTGGCAAGTTCCTTTACCATTGAGCCATCTTATAGGACCTTAGCATTTTAGAAGGCATTATAATGGGAGTTGGGACATAATTTAAAAGGTAATATAATGTCATGGTGTATGTGTAGAGGTCAGAAGATAGTTTTGTGTAGTCAGAGCCTTTGCAGGGTTTGATCTCATGTTATCAGTTAAAGGCACAGCAAACCCTTTACCCACTGAGCCATCTTGCAAGCCCTCAACAAATCCATATTAACAAAAATTGATGTGTAATGTTTTTTTTTTGATGTGTAATGTTTTATGCTTAGCTGGTGGTCCATAAAGGTGGGTAAGGGCAGAGTGTGTATTCTATCTTTGTCATTCTTAAAATGTGAGAGATGAAACTGAGTCTTGTATAAATGGACATAGAGCTGAACCATGTTATTGTAGTTGGGGAAGGTCATGGCGATGCTTGGGTTCTCGGTCAGAATGCAATATCATGCTATCCTATCTCCTACAGAGACAGCCCCAGCATTGGGGCAGCATAGATACAGTAAGCACTGAAGACTGACAAAGGGCAGCAGCCTTCTGAGCATTGGCTCAGAAATGAATGACCACCCAACTGACAGCAAAACTGGCAGACACACTCTTGTTCACAACAACATCCCACACATGAATTTATCCAGATACAGCTGGCAGACGCACACAGACCCAAAAACTCACAACAGGCTTCTAGGTTCAATGCAAGGAGAAGAGGAGGAGAGCAGGAGCCCATTGCTTTCTTCCCATTTCCTTCTCTTTTCTGCTGTCCCTCCAGCCATATCACAGAGTGACACAATGACTATGTCTAGTGTCAGTGATCTCAACTCAATGGGAGAAAAGCATAAACTCCTCTATGATGAGAGATGAGATGAGAGATGGTTTCATGTTTGAGCCACTGATATAGATCTGTATTTTGAAGATAGATTTTGGAAACTTAGGGGGAGAGTGAACCTTGAGATGGTGCCATATATAGCCTTGATTGACTTTGAATTTGATGTACATTTGAACTTCTGATCCTCTTGTCTTAACCTCCTAACTGCTGGGATCAGTTATGTACCACCCATTGGAATGAACCCATGGTTTCATGTGTGCCAGGCAAAAATGTTATGACTTGAATGTGAAGTGTTTCCTACAGGTGCATGCATTTGAACACATGATTTCCCAGCTGGTGATGTTGTTGGTAACAGTATGGAACATATACAAGATCTGTCCTTGCTTAAAGAAATACATCACTGAGGCAGATTTTAAGGTTTATAGTTTGGCCACACTTTCTATTCTCTCTCTCAGTTTAGATCCCAAAGTCTACACATAGAGCTGACACTTAGGATTATCCCCGAGCACCATAAGGTTGAGCACAGAGGCTGAGAGGCAACCCTACAAAATCTCTTCTTGACCTCTGATGCCTGTGATGGGAGTATAAGGCCAGCCTGGCCATCAGGAAGGAACCTGATCATATTTTATCCACACACATGGGGCACATGCATGTACACATACACAAATAAATAAATGTCATTAAAACTTTAAAGACTCTGAAGGGAAATGATGGAAAACTCACTAATTGGATGGAAAACATACCCTACAATTTCAATAATTACAAGATATCTAATCCAGGATAAGCACATTAAAATTCATGTCAAAATGTATCCCAGTCACACCGCAGAAAAATAAACACAAAGCAAGAGGCAGAATGCAACCAAAGGAAAGCAACACATGATTTGTGGGCAGACAAACATTGATGGATTTTCTTCTCTCAGCATAACCATGGAGCAGGGAATGAGGAAGAAGGAAGGAATGTTTAAAATAGAGTCTATGTCCAGGAAAAAATACTTTAGGAATAAAGCAAGATATTCGTAGATAAAAGAAGAATTAGAAACTCATGGTTCTAAAACAGTCACTAATGGAAGACCTTTGGAGAACAACACAACTGTAAAATGAGGAAAGTTAAATATCAATAATATAGGGCAAAAATGGAAAAATACAGCACATATGCACTTACTAACTTTCAAGAATATATTTGGTGACAAAAATTAAAATTGTAACACATTCAAAAATATTAATATAATAACATAATGGATTTATGTAGTATGTAAAAAAACTATAACTTAAAGAAAAATACTGATAGAGACTCACTGTGTCAACTTTCACCACTCCTGGCTGGCGAGGGTGATATTTGCTGAGGTTGCAATAGTAATGAGAACTTCTTAAAGCAAGACAGTGAAGTTTACCGTGTGCACCATATCTTTCATTCATGAGGGTTTTTACATAAGGCAAGGCACAGTAGGATCACATTTCTATCCAAAGCAAACCTTCTCAAGATTACTCAGTGTGCTCGAACATCAAAGTTTCATGAACTAGATTTGTGTGATGTTCCACACCCCAGCATCATCTCAGAAAGGCTTACAGCATCATATCAGAGGTAAATTCTGTCTTGAGAAACCAGTTTGATACCTTGTTTCTCCATCATCTCTGCTTTTGTTTTTATCATTATTTTTTCTTGGAGACAAGGTCTCATTCATCCAAGGCTGACCTTGACTTATCCATCCTCCTGCACAAGCCATGGCTTCTCTGCTAATGTTCCATCATTAGGTGGTCACCATACCCAAACAATTGAAGTTTCAGAATCCACTTCTAATTCTAGCCCCCATGCTGTTTCCATCACACCTGCATTTACTTAGAGCAGTGAAGTCTTGAATATCTCAATGCTGATATTTATATCCTCTCTCAAGTCATGAACATACTCATGATGTCTATAATGGCAGTTCCTTTCAGATTTTTGGCTTATATTTCCCAGGTCCACCAGAAGAATCATAATCATGATATAAATTTTTCAGAATAATAAATGAAATTTCAAGTTATTGTTAGATCCACAGCTGAATAAAAGTTGTCTTGTAAACACATATAAAAGAATACAGTGTATGCTTTCATCAAAACTCTTGGGCAGCCAAATACATTGCCAATGCACAATCATCTATATTTGCAGGGTGAGGAATCTTTTCTCTGAGCTGTAGATCTCTACAATGGGCTAAAAATATTCAGCAAGCCATGCTGCAAAAACATATGATCCACATGCCCTGCTTTGTTGTTCCATTTACAGAGACAGACAGAGGAGAGTTGGTGTTGTTCTAAGGGTCTCAGGCTTTTTAGAATGTCAAATAGCATTGACTTGAACTCATCCTCATTAACTACATGAGCCCCTAGTAAGTGACTCTGCCTGTCCCTTGAAGTCTTTAAGGCAGAGTTAGCTTCTCTCCAACCCCAGTAGTCCTACAGGCTTCTCCTCCCACATTCATTCAACAGAAAGCTGCTTCTCCCACATTTAAAATCTACTTTTGAGTTTGTCCATCATCATTCACTTTCTGGACATGTCCAAATAATTTACTGACCTTCCATCAGCATGTGCTTCTCCCGTGCACTTTCAGTCCATGGAGACATCTTCCCTCTGCCCACATAAACCAGACTTGGCTAGCTGTGGAATTTCTTCTACAGCTTCTCAACCCCTCTCTGCCTTCATAAAGTTGATGAAAGTGAAAAACTTCTCTGGATTAAAATTTGGTCTCAGCAGATGGTGTAGATGGTTTGGGCTTCTGTCCAGGTCATAAAGCTTTCTCCACATTAGCACAAAGTCTTTCTTATTTCACTTTCTTTAGTGTTCTTTGTGGGATTTAATTTCAGGCCCCTTGATGAACTTTTCCTTTTATATACAACTCAGCTCGGCTGACTGTGTGAGGAGTGAAGCCAATCCACCGAAGAACTTGACTGATTGTGTGAAGAGGAGCCAGACCACATCTGAGCTCACCAAGATTCATCAATCATGGTAGCTTCTGACTTAAAATGAGAGGCATGCGACTTTTCCTTTCTCTTGGTCCCTCAGAGGCAGCTGTTGGAAATCTCTACTGGGTTAACTTCAATATTTTTCCATGTTAATAAATGGGAAGTTGGAGAGAATGGTGGCTAATGGAATAATGATATAATACATAATATTTATTAACAAGTCTTGTCATTTTGGATGGGCACAATTTATGGCACTACCAAACTGCTACTATAGCAAAGATCATGGTTTCAGGTCTTGTCATTATTATTAATTTGCTATGCAATGAAATACCTGAGGATTGACAGACCACTGTGGAGATGACCGAGGAACAACTGTTGCTGGACTTTTCTAAGCATCTGCTCTGTGCAAGATGCCACACTATGTATATGAAAAACCAGTATCTGCAAAATACAGAAAACAAAGAACACTGAGAAAGGTATGCCTGCATACTATACAACATGGATAAAAATCTTGCTAGAGTAATATATGAATATCAGACAAATTTGACACTTAACAGGGTAACAGGCAAAGGGATGAATGAAAACAACAAGGGATGACATATATGGTGTACTGTAATGAAATTCATTACTTCAGATATTGTATTAGTCAAGATTTTCTAGAGTAACAGAATTTACAGTACAGAATTTAATCTATCATTTATCTATCTATATGACTGTTGATGTATGTTTCTGTCTACCTACCTATCTGTATACCTCTATCTCTATATTTATACATAGATATAAACATAGGCATAAATATAAAAAGGGAATTTATTAGAGTGGGTTTCAGGTTGTGAGCCAGCTAGTCCAACAATGGTTGCCTATGAACAGAAGGTCTAAGAATCCAATCGTTGTTCAGTCCATGAGGACGGATGTCTCATCTGGATTTCAGTCTATGCCAGAATCCTGAAGAACTAGACTCTAATGCCAGTAAAGGAACACACTAGCTAGAAAGGGCAAGAGAAAACAAACAAAAATAAAGGGATATATTTTTTCATATTCTTTACATATGCTGCAGTAGAAGGTGTGGTTCTGATCTTCCCACCTCAATGATCTGGATTAGAAGTGGATCTTCCCACTTCAAATGATCTGCTTAAGAAATAACATCTCCCAGAGGTATACTTAGTCATTTGAGTCTTAGTTAATTCTAGATGTAGTAAGTTGAAAATGAAGAATAGTGTCCATAAGTCCATACCTTGTCAACTAGACATATAATTGTATCTCGTTATGCCATGCTTAATTTACAAATAAAAACAATAACCAAGTCATAATTATGCTAACATGGCATCTATCATGATAACTATACCACGTTGCAATTGCAAACAAATTATATATTTAACTAACTCATATTTGTGCCTAACATTTTTTTTCTACTGTAATGTAAATTTTATTATATCATTTTTTAAAAAAATATCTATGAAACAGGTCCTTTTTGCATGTATCCCCCTGCTTGTGTATCCTTCCCTCTTCCAAATCCCTCCCAGTCTGCCTTCAGCCTTCCCACCTCATCCCACGATTTCCTCCCCAAAAAATGGCAACAAGTCCCAATGTGGGTCAGCTCAGCATGGCACATCTATTCCGGGCAGGTCCGATTTTCTCATCCCAATATCAAGGCTGGGTTAGGCACTCCTCTGCAGGGAATGGGTCCATTTACAGGAACACAGTCTAATCCCACCCCTAGAGGCTCTACATAATGTCCATGCTAATCAACAGTTGCCTACTTTTGGAGGGCCTAGCTCTTTTTCCTATGGTTCTCCAGGGGCTGTCCTTGATTCAGTGTGCTCTCCAGAGCTCCAGACAGCCATCTCTGTGTGACTCCTTCTAATATTCCCTATCCTCTTGCTCATACAGACTCTTCAGCTGGAAGGGGAGTTCAGCCCAGTGCTCATCCATGGATCTCTGCCTCCACCTCTATTCGTTGTTGGATGTAGTTTCTATGATGGCACTTAGCATGGTTATTCATTTGATTATAGGGGAAGTCCTGTCTAGGCACACCCTCCATTATTGGTTGGGGACCTATCCAGGGACATCCTGTGGGTTCTTGGGAGGTTTCCGTAGCACCCGGTCTCTTTCCAACCACACATTGGCTTTCTCTATCAAGATATCATCTTTTTTTTCTTCCTCTTTGTTGCTTCTCTCACTCAACCATCTCTTTCTCTCATGATTTGTTCCCACCTCTCCTTGGTTACTACCTGTTATGGTCCCAATTAGTTAAGGAGATCATCTCTATTTTCTCTTCTTAGAAGAATCCTCTGGCTGTCTCACTTAACTTCCTTCTGATCCCAAGCTGTTCAGGGATTGTGGTTTGCAGCTTGAAAATATGACAGCATACAAAATCGGAAAAGACCTTCACCAATTCTACATCTGACAGAGGACTGATCTCTGAAATACATAGAGAACTCAAGAAACTAGAGCCCCAAACCCTAAATAACCCAACTTTAAAAATTGGCTTCACAGCTTAAAAGGGAATTCCAACAGAAAAATTACAAATGGCTGAAAGGCACTTTAAAAAAGTGCTCAACATCTTTAGCCATCAGAGAAATGCAAATCAAAACAAACTTGAGATATATATCACCTTATACCTGTTATAATGGCTAAGATCAAAAACACAGATATAACCTATGATGGAGAGGATACAGAGCAAGGAGAACACTTCTCCATTGTTGGTGGGAGTGTAAACTTGTTCAGTCACTTTGGAATGCAGTATGGCAGTTCCTTAGAAAACTAGGAATCAATCTCCCCAATACCACTATTGGGCATATACCCTAAAGACACACATTCACATCCCAAAGGCATTAGCTCAACTATGTTCATAGCAGCATTATTCATAATAGCAAGAACCTGGAAGCAGCCTAGATGCCCCTCAACTGAAGAATGGATTAACATACTGTGGAACATCTGCACAATGGAGTGCTACTCAGCAGTAAGAAAAAATGATATCCTAAAATTTGCAAGCAAGTTTATGGATTTGGAGACTATCTTCCTAAGTAAGTTATTATAAGCCCAGAAAGACAGACATGGAATATACTCACTCATAAGTGGACTTTAGTCAAAAAGTAAAGAATACTCAAGCTGCAAACCACAATCCCTGTGCCTAACATTCTATAACTATTCCTTCTACAAATACAAACACATTATAAATTTAGAATAGGTGACAATGTCCTTTGAAAAGCATTCTTTTGGTATTTCAAACTTAAATATGGTAACCATTAATATTCTCTTAACTGATGTTATATCACATAATAGAGAGGTCCAGAAAAGAAGGCAAAAATATCTGTACAATCACATCCTTAACAAAACACAATAGAAAACCTCATGTCAATTATAATCCTCATTTTTATATCTGGTCACATGGTTTTATCTGGTATTTATAGCCACCTTTATTTACTACTCATTCTGTACTTTCTCTACCCTTAGCAAGCATGTCAGCAGGTATTGGCTCTTTTCCAAGAGAAGTGACCTACACCTTCATTCCTGATAGAATTTTGCCCTTGGGCATCCTACCTGGATTATGCTGTCGTAGTTGCCCATTGAGTTAAATTGCAGGACATTGTAATACCAAGAGATACCCTAAAAAAATTTTTTGCACTCCAGACATAATCTTTCTTATGTCCATTGTGGAGAAGAAATTGAATTTCCCCTTGATTCTGAATCAATCACCTCTCCTAACACTGGAATTCCTTTCTTAGCTTGTTGGCTTAAAAGCATGATAAGGCCAGAGTGATCAGGAGGAAGCCTGTTTCGATTTCAATGGAATGTCTGTTGTATTTTTTGGCAGGACTGATAACTTTTCTGGAGCTGAAACTTCTAGGCCAGTAGAACTTAAAGTCACAGAAACAGAGAGCAAAAACTTTCCTAGTGAGTCACTGGGGGTGATAGTAAGTGGGACCTTTCCCTTTTCTTCTCCTTAATTCCTGGATTCATGTAGAAGCATGAGTATTGATTTGAAGCTTATACCATCTTCTAGATACTCTGTCACAGTCTTCCAGGTCACTGCCACCTAATTTACACTGCAACTATGCCATCAAAAGACCATCTGCTATAGGATGATGGGTAACATGATAAGACCAGTGGATTCCATGATCATGGGTCCACTCTCATACTTCTCTGGCTGTGATATTTGTTCCTTTGTCATAAGCAATACTCAGTGGAATAGCATGACAGTCGATAAGGCATTCTGAAGGTTCATGTGTGGATGTTTTGCAGAAGCATTATGTGCAGGAAAGTAAAATCCACAACGAGAAAAACTTTTTACTCCAGTAAGAACACAGTTTTGTCCTTTAATGGAAGAAATGGTCTAATGAAGTCAAACTTCTACCAGGTTTCTGGCCAGACACCCCAAGGAAAGGTTCTGTATCTGGGCTCATTGGTAGTCTCTGCTGTCACAGATCTGTTACTTAGCCATATCTGTAGCCATGTCAGCCTTGGTAAGTGGTAATCCATGTTTTTGAGTCCATGTATAGTCACCATTTCTGCCACCATGGCAACTTATTTCATGGACCCATTGGGCAATGACAGGAAAGGCTGGGGGAAGAGGCTGACTATTCACAGAATGGGTTATCCTATCTACTGGACTATTATACTTCTCATAGGAAGTCACATTTTGATGGTAATTTACATAGGGCACAAGTAACTTCCCATTTGGAGGGATCTAGGTACATTTCCCACAAATGTTCTCACCAATTTTCTAATTGGTAAGTGCTTTTTCCAAGTCCTTACCATCCAGCCAATCCATTGGCTACTAAACACTCACACATCTGGCCATTTGTCCTTTCAAACAAAATGTATGACCATTTGTACTGATAGAAGTTCTACCCACTATCAGTGAAGATTTCCTTTTATTAGTTTCTTTCAGGGTTGTCCCAGAAAGGGGTTGTAATGTTGCAGCTGTCCACTTTTGGGTGATGCCTGCATAACATGCAGAATCATCAGTAAAACAGGCCTTGGTTTTCTCCTTTTCAGTCAACTGATTATAGGGAAAATCCCATGAAGCAATAGCTGAATGCTTGGTAGCAGACAGCATTGTAACAGGAGCAGAAAACACAGATATTTCAACAAAAACTTGTATAACTTGCTTGTGGACCTGCTTAGGTGCATATATATATGTATGTATATATATATATATATATATATATATCACATTTCTTTGATAATAAACGGCTGCTGTCCATGTGTCCTACTTTATGATTGATAACAAAGTGGGTCAGAGAACATCTAGCTCATGATATATAGGTCACATGGTAACTTGGTTGCCCATTGTCAAATGTTCAGTTTTTCACTAAGGTCCAATAACATGCTAAGAATCTGTCTTTCAATGGGAGGATTTTTGTCTGTAGATAATGGTAGAGTTTCATTTGTAATTCACCTTTAGTGGTATGCTAAAGGCTCCAAGCAGCATCCCTATCTGCCATTGACACCTCAAGTACCATTGGTACTGCTGGATCACATGGTCCAATTGGTAGAGCAGCCTACACAACAGCCTGGACTTGTTGAAGAGCCTTCTCTTGTTCCAGTCTCCACACTAAGCTAGCAATTTTTCAAGTCTCTTAGTTTATGGACCAAACTAGCACACCCAAGTGAGAAATATTCTGTATCCAGAATCCAAATAGGCCCACTAAATGGTGTGCTTCTTTCTTGGTGGTGGGACGGGACAGATGCAATTACTTATCCTTCACCTTAGGAGGAATATCTCTTCATGCTCCATACCCTTAGACTTCTAAGAATTTCACTGACATTGAAGACCCTTCCTTGAATTTCAGTTGAATTTGTTTCTCACCCTCTGATGTGCATGAGCCCAAAACTGTTGCTACCTCTTGCTCACTTTATCCAATAAGCATAATGTCATCAACCAATACAGTGAAACAATATGATATTTTATAGAAGAGACAGATGATCAAGATTCCTTTTAACCCAGTCATGGCACAGGACTGGAAAGTTAATATGTCCTTGGGGTAAAGCTGTAAAAGTATATTGTTGGCCTTGCCAACTATAAGCAAATTGCTTCTGGTCCTTAAGGACTGTGAAAAAGGCATTTAAAGCTAGATCAATAGCTGCATACCATGCACCATGTGTCCACTCTGCTCACTTACAGATACCACAAGTAGCATAGCAGATACAATCAGAGTCATTGCTTGCAATAACTGCATACCATGCACCATGTGTCCACTCTGCTCACTTACAGATACGACAACTAGCATAGCAGATACAATCAGAGTCATTGCTTGATTGAATTTTTGATAGCCAGTTATCACTTTCCACAATCCATCTGTCTTCTACACTGGCCAAATAGGAGGGTTAAAGGGAGATGTAGTGGGAACCACTACTCCTGTATTTTTCAGGTCCTTGTTGTCACTAATTTCTGCAGTTCTTCCAGGGGTGAAATACTGATTTTGATTAACTATTTTCTCTGATTGAGGAAACCCTAAAGGTTTCCACTTAGTCTTTCCGACCATAATATAACTCTTACTGCACAGGTCAAGGAACCAATATGAGAATTTTGCTAACTTCTAAGTATATCTATCCCAATTCTATATCTGGGACTAGGGGAATAACCACAAAATGATTTCAGGGACACACTGGATACACTATCAGTTGGACTTTCACCAACACCCCATTAATCACCTGGCTTTCATAACCCCCTATTTTAACTGGAAATCCATACAGCTTCTTGGAGTCGCCCGTAGTCAGTGTCAATTTGAAACCAGTATCCAATAAACCTAGAAAGAAACCTTTCTTCTATTGTACAGCTACCCTTGTAAAGGGATCTGGGTCCCTCTGGAAATGGACTAGAGAAAAGCTAACTGACAAACTTGTAGGAATTTTATCAATGTCCTGTCTCACAGGAACCTGCTTGTCCTTTTATTCAACAGGTTCTAGGTCTGTAAAGTGGCTCATGTCTGGAAATTGGCTCATAGGCTTTAATTGCCTTTTGCCACAATTCAATTCTTTCATTTGCTTAAGAATTTTTCTGCTTATGCTAACCAAACAGAAATGCAATAGGCTTCTTATCTATCTCACTAGAAACACCATGATTGATTAGTCAATACCAAAGATTCATATGAGTAACACTATCTTAAAATTCATTTTGCCTGTGCTGACGATTACAAGTCAGACCATTATGGATATTGCCTTGTCTATGCTTCCCATTAAAATAGCTACAATTGCCTTCAGCAGATCAATGTTGCCACCTGGCCTCTGCTACTTTGGGTCCCAATTAAATCCATTGTATTTAATTCAGTCAAATGAAAAGCAACATCTTCAATCCTAAGGTTGGCACAAGGCAAAGGGCAGCAAAAAAGCTCTACAACAGCTCTCTTCTGGTAGTCTCTCACCATTTTTCACTTTATGGGATTAGTGAAAGACATGTCTTCTGCCTTCCTATTGTGGAGGATTAGGCTTTACATGGCATACCCACTCAGCAATTTCCCTGAGCCTTAAAATCCTTTCATCAATACTAAGTCAAGAGATATCCAAAACCTCTAGTTCCTTTTTAGTAGTCCATCTTTTGATAAATGCTCCAGCCAAACATTCAATCAAACTTTTCATGTCTTTTTTTTTAACTGTGAATGCTTCCATATTAAATCTAGCATCTCCATTCAGTGGGCCCATATCAATGAGCTCAGTCTGATCCATCTTTATGTTCCTTCCACATTACCTTACAGCCTTAAAATCCATTCCCTCAAATCTTATCCATACTTCTGCTTACATGAATTAGCAAACTTCTTAAGATCTTTAGTAGTCTAGTGTACCTCATTATGGACAACACTTTCTATCTTCTCTCTATGAGGTTAATTAGCTGTAAATATAGTTATATGTCTAAAGGCAAATATTGATGGGCCATGGGGGACATCAGTATCGTCTTACCTGGCATTTCCTTCAGAGAAGCCACTGATGGTTTAGCAGACAATGAAGGATTACCTTGCTTAGTCAAAGGCAAAAAAGGGCTGTACTTCAGGGAAAGGGGCGTGAGTATAACCTTTGCTAAGGTTGGAGAGACTACTTACTTCCTAAGGTAAGACTTCAAGAACTCAAAGTTCTCAGTTTCAATAGGGTTCTTTCACATATCCTCATTCCAACTTACAGGATCCCATTTTTTACCCTTACTTTGACCTTGAACATGCTCCAGTTCCCGTACTTGAATTTTTGATATAATTCAGCCATCCTTATAATAAGGAATTCAGTTTGAGTTTCTTCAACTTGAGGCCTGTGGCTGCTGGAAAGAAGATTCTTTTCCAGGGCACACTTAGAAACCTTTAAACTGTTTATGTGCATCTATGGCTGGTCAATTTTGCAACTGAGTTTATTGTTGTCTTTCAGTATATTCTGAGATGCTAGAGGTCGGTTGATTTTTTTTTTTATCACAGAGCTCACTATTTTCCATAAAGGTATTCAGAGATGGTAAGAGCAACTGACTGGCATCATCATTTTTCTTAGTTTTATACAAATTGTCAAAAGTTTTATATATACAGATACCAAATCTGTTGCCTCTCACAACTGTAAATCAAGATAATAAAATGCATTTGTCTCCTTAAATTTGTAAAATAGTTCATATCATTGGCTTTTAGTGATCTCTGAGCTCTCAGGAAAATTTTCAGTAACTGGAGAGGCTTCAGTAACTACTGGCATTGACAAATTGGAAAGCCTATTCCACATACTTAAAACATTCATGATTTTACTAATATTTCTCTAGAACTTCTGGTACCAAAATCTGTACTAGCTAGGGCTCTCTAGCATAGCAGATTTTATAAAATGTATACATATATATGGGATTTATTAGAATGATTTACAGGCTATGTTCCAGATAACCCAACAGTGATTGTCTATTAATGGAAACTCCAAGAATCCAGTAGTTGTTCAGTCCACGAGGCCAGATGTTTTAGTTGGTCTTCAGTGTATACACCAGAATACCGAAGAGGTGGCTCTAATGCCAGTGAAGAAAGGGAATTCTAATGAGAATGTGGGGAAGCAGGCAAAGAGAGGGAGTTTCCTTTTTTCATGTTCTCATTCAGGCTGCCAGCAGAGAGTGTGGTTCAGATTATAGGTGGGTCTTCACAGTTCGAAAGATCTGGATTAAAGGTTTATCTTCCCACCTCAAAGTTCAAGATTAGAAATGGGTCCTCCCACTTGAAATGATTTAATTTTAAAAAATCCTCACAGTTGTGCCCAGTCATTTTGATTTAAGTTAATTTCAGATGGAGTCCAGTCAACAACCAAGAATAGCCATCAAAATATTATTTTAAAGTCATTTAAATCCAAATTTAAAAGTTAACATAGAAAATCATGGCATTACATAATGATGACACAGACATCTCCTCACAAAAAAATAATGCTTTATATCTTCATTTAGTAGCTGATTAAAAACTGAGGGACAAGGAAGGACAGACCCATTCATAGCATTGGCTGGAAAAGTTAAGTATTCCCAGTAAGTGATGTGAGGGCATCTAGTGACATGAATCCTCAGAATACGCATGTCAACGTGATCAGCCAATTAGAATTCACAGATGATTTTAGAACTTCCATCTGATAACAGCTAAACACCTATAAAGTGCAAACCATGCTTGAAGATAAACCATATTCCAGCCTATAAATAAACCTTGTCAAATCTAAAATGGTTAAAATTAAAACCACACAAGGAACTTTGTATGTGAGTTAGCTCCATGTAAATTACAAAACAATTACAGATGAATGAACAAACATAAGGAAGTTAACCCATTTCTAGTAACCTATCTCACCAAAAGGGTCTGAGGAAGTTACAAGACACTGTGTTCTTAACAAAACTGGACCGTGAGACCGAAGGATCTGTGGGATTGAGTGAGGACAGCACTACAGGTTACACAGGAACATCAATGCCCACATTTGACATCAGCCTTGGGGAACTAGAAATGAGAAGAACACACAGGAGGCAAGAAGGGAGAGCAGATAGGGCAGCAGTGTATAAAACACAGCTGGAATAGACAGAATCTGTTGCCCCAAATGCTAGCTCACAAATAATGACATAGGAGATGTCAGAGGGGACACAGGTGCAGGCCTAGAGTTGTTAAATCATAACAATCTGGGGAGAGAGAAATGGCAAAGAGCTCCATGCATATGAATCTGACAACTGAATAGGGCTGACTGGCTCCTCAGGAAAACCAACTACTAAATGGATAGAAACATGTTATTAAAAAGTTCTGTAGCTGTGAAATAAATTTAAGTCATAATTTAGAATCATCTGGAAAGAAAATGACCAGGTCCAAGTGGTTTCACCAAATATTATGAAACTGGATAATATTTGCTTCAATAGTATTTCCAGGAAAGTGGGGGTGAAGGAACAACTCCACAATGTCATAGCCTTGGAATCAAGTACAAGTGATGATAGGGCAAGAATAGGTGATATTCTTCACAAATATAAACCCTTAAACCATGTAGCATCACATCCATTTCAATGAGCTAAAAATTACAGCTAAGCATGGCTCATCACAGAACAATACCAGAAATTCAGCAGGAGTGTGGAGTAGGTTCAATACAAGTTCACTTGGGTTGATGAGGAAGACGGCTGAGACAATTTCAATTACCTATACAAATCTTTTAAAGATTTTATTTTTTTATGTATATGTGTTTGTTTCTGTCTAACGTGAGTGTCAATGGAGGTCAGAAGAGAGCGTTGGATCCCCTGAAACTAGAGTTACAGCAGCTGTGTAAAGAGTGGATAAAATCCTGAGTGAATTTTTTGCACCTCACAACAACAAATGAACTGTTGTTGACAATGCATACCTTTGTCAAGGCTTCCTCAACTCCCCATAATTAATGATGTGGAGACCACCTATCCATCAGTGGGTGATTAGGTTAAAGCCGTGACATGGTATGTGTGTAAACAGTGGGATAGTAAGTACAACAGAGACAAAACAGAACAGGAAACTGTGCCACTACAAATGAGCCTAGCAAGGCACAAAGGGGCAGATAACAAAGGATGTTGCTTAAAAGTCAAATTCAAAGTAGAGTAAAATGAGGTTAGTACTATAGTGTATACTAAATTTCAGCTAGATGTGGAGGCACTTCCAGCATCCTGTTGTGGGGTGGAATGTTCTCTGTATGCTGTAAATAAAGGACTGTTTTGGCCCATGTAAAGCACCGTAGAAGTGGGTGGAGAATCAGAGGACAGACAGGCAGAAGGAGGGTGGAATTACTCAGTCTCCATCTGACCCCTGAAGAAGAGACATGTAAGGAATCCAGGTGAGCCGCAGGCCAAGCCACGTGGCAGACAGATTAATAGAAATGGGTTGATTTAGGATGAAAGAGCTAGATAGTAATGTGCTTGAGACATTGGCCAAACAGTAGGAAGTTAATATAAGTGTCTGATCCATTTCTTTGGGGGATAAAAGCCACCCAGGGCCAGGCCCAAATCTCTGGACCCAAACGGGCCCGGGAAACCTTCTACAACACTGTTGTACAGTATGATGGCTGTAGTTAATAATAATGGTACATCTATGCAATGGAGTACTACTCGGCAATAAGAAAAAATGCTATTCTAAAATTTGCAGGCAAATGGATGGATATGGAGAATATCCTCCTGAGCGAGGTATCACAATCCCAGGAAGAGAAGCAAGGGATGTACTCACTCATTAGTGGACTTTAAAAAAGAAAAAAGAAAGAAGAAAACCTCATTGTATACAAGAGCTCAAGGCTAGAACACAGTTAAACGACACAGTGCCTCACTTCTGCATTGATGGCCTCTGGCAGGGGGATGGGTAAGGAAAGACTTGTTTTCTTTAAGGGTCTGACCACAGGGATTTTAATTATGCTCCAGAAAGTAAATGAGCAGCATGAATGGGTGTTTTTGTAAATGGGGAGATCATAAGAGTGGGTATGAATCTGAGAGTTCTGATAACTGAGTTTGATGGGGTGTATGATGTAAAATAATAAATAAAAAATAATGCATGCTATATTTATAATAACTAAAGATGAGGGCTATGGAGATGGTTCAGTGGTTAAGAACAAGTGCTTCTCTTTCAGAGGACCTAACTTTGTTCTTACCATCCATGTTAGGTGGCTCACAGCTACCCATAGGTCTAGATTCTGGGCATCTGACACCTTCTTTTGGCCTTCATGGGCATTGCACTCACACATGCACACAGCCCCCCAGCATGCATACATGCATACATAGTTAAAAATAAAGTAAGTCTAAAGCATACAGTTTAGGGCAAGGATTTTAAATATCATCACAAAGAAATGAGGTGATTGACATATTGTCAGTAGCCTGACTCAATCACTCCACAATGACATTTGATGTTTCAAATAGACTTGGTTTTGAAACCATATGGTACCCTGTAAACATACAGCTATTATTCATGCATATCAACTAAAAATGAAAGAAAACTTGAAAAATAAAGTCAGTATTTTGCAAGAGTAAAATAACAGCAAAGAAAAAAAGATGTCAATGTGAAAGTCCACCAGCAGCTTCTCCCACTAATCTGCACCCCTTCCCCACTCTCACCCCCAAATGTATACAACCTTCCTTCCACAATGTTCAGTTTTTAATTATTAACAGATATGGCGCAGCATCTTCTATGAAATGAAAGAGAGGCAGCCACATCTGGCTGGGGTGAAAGTGGAGGTGTGTGGGAAGTGATACAGAGGAGTTGATAAATCAACTAAGTGTTGAAAAACATCATTTTACTGAGAAAGAGATGGGAGGCAATAGCTGGCACAACTTCCTGGTTAAACACAGACAATTATCAGCTTCATTTGACAAGAGTCCCATTAGACTGATGCCTAGAATAGAGACTGTTCAGATATAAGAGCAAAGAGTTGGACTGGTAACAAGTCATAAAAATCTTAAATGCCAAGCAATAAAATTTAAACCTAAGTTAAATCCAACATAATTTTCAATGAAGATTTCCTCATAGCCTGTTCCTTGGCCTCATATGGATCTTTTCAAAAGGAGCTGTTACCACATTAAACTAAATCTAAGGGTCGAATGAGATCCATTGCAACACTATAATTTTAGTGTAAGTATTAATCTCAGCATCTTTTCCCCCAGGTACAACATAAATGAAATCATACCACAGACTGGATATATGACTCAACAGTTCGTGCTTTTACAGAAAAACTGAATTCGACTCTAGACCCCTACTTTGCATGGCTCACAATCTGACCCCACCCTCTTCTGAACCATGACACCCTGTATTCATATACACCACACACACACACACACACACACACACACACACACACACACACACACACACACACCATGAAGAAAATTTTAAATAAAAAGAAACCATGTCAGTCTCCCTTATTTTTAACAAAATTCCCGGGCCATGACACATTGTATTCATGTAACACACACACACACACCACAAAGAAAATTTTAAATAATAAGAAATCATGTCAATCTCCCTTATTTTTAACAAAGCTTATCTGACAAATGAATCTTATAGTTAATGTGAAAGATTTTAAAGTCACTATACACTATATTTTTCTGAAATGTAGTCTTTGGGTCAGGATTATTAGCCTACACTAAGACTTCATAGAAATCTAAACTTTATGCCCAGACTTACTAAATCAGAAAGGCATGGCTCCTGGCTATCAGCATACACTTAGAAAGTGTGCTTGGTTATTCCAACACATGCCACAGTTTAGAAACATCTGACAGGTGATTATACAAATATCCTCAAGTGTCAATAAACTCGAGCCATACGTGACTTAGTCCAGCCCGTCTATTAGAAGCTCACAAAGAAAGCCTGTCTTACTTCTCCCTGGAAAATCAGATATTCTACCTTGACATTTTTCTTTTCACAACCCATGAGCTATTCAAAGCTCACTTTCCTGGAGGGGTAATTACTTTCAGAACTTCTTAACATGCCATATCAGAAGGTCCAGCACTGATTCCTCCAAAGGAAAGAAAATTAGATAGGGAATTTTTCCTTCCTGGTTTGTATTTTGATAAAGCAATTTTGCTTGAGAGAATAGATTTCGGCACACCAACCTGCAGTCATAATAAATTTGTGTCAATTTACCCAATGAATAAATATTCTGATGTCACCCGTCTCTTTCTCTATCCAAATGTTTTTAAGCATTGTAAATTCCTGCTGCAAAAAATAAAATAAAATAAAGAATAAAGACATTGCTTCATTGCTAGTAGGAAGAGAAAGAACAAATGACAGGAGAGTGTTCAGGACACTTTGCTTTCTCAAGGCAAAATGAGGAATGAAAATCCATGTCTGTGTAACATAGTTCAAGATGAAATGTCATCAGAAAGTAATTTAAATGCATTGCCTAGTGTTTTCTTTATCACTATACTATCTCTCTCTCTCTCTCTCTCTCTCTCTCTCTCTCTCTCTCTCTCTCTCTCTCTCTCTCTCTCTCTCTCTTCCCCTCTATCTCACATCCAAATCCTATAGGTACTATTTTTCCTTTGTTAATTATATATCTTTATGTGTCTGCCTGCATATGAGTTTGTACATGCGTGCATATGAGTGCATTTGCCCTTGGATTTCAGAAGAGGACATCAGATCCCCAAGAGTTAGAGTTACTGAGGATTGGTGGTTGTGAACTTACCTGACTTGAGTGTTGAAAACTAAATTTAGGTCCTCTGTAGAGTTGTATATATTTTTAATCTCTGAGCCACATTTTCAGTTATAGGATCATATTTTTCTGTGGTTTTAATTTGTCACTATCATCACCTATATTCATTTTTTCCCCTTTACACTAAAATTTCCCTAAGGCCAGCTCTGTCAAGGTGGGCCCTGATTCACACTAAATCTCAGAAGCACACTTGTTTTTAAATCCAGCTTCTTTCGCCATATAGGAAAAACTGACAACAGAAGGCTGGTCTGCTGACTGGGCTCTGAGATTACTGGGCTCATAGGTTGACCACGGACTCCCCAGTATAGTCCTCGGTTGCTGTCCCCAGACCTGTACAGAAGCAGCCATGTTTACTATGATGCCATCCACAATAGCCAGACTATGGAATTAGCATCAGAGCACACCAAAGAGTGAAAGCATCAGCTATGGCCCATGGACACAGAGGAGTTTTGCTTAAACACACGAAGAATAAAATTCTGTCATCTGCAGGGAAATGAATGGGACTAAAGGTTCATGTCCTATGAAGTAAGCTAGACCTACAGAAACAAACACTACAAGGTTTTCTCTTACACTTGGAAGCTGGGGAAACAAAACAAAATAGATAAGATGCTACAGAAGGCTGTAGTAGGGATTTGAGAGGGGAAGGGTAAGAGGGAGAATTTATAAATAGTGATAGAAAGGATGAGAACAGATATAATAATACAAGTCTACCTATTGGGAAATGTCATTATACTGACTCTTAACTTGTGAAAGTTAAGTTGTGATAATTAGTAGAGAGAATGAAGAGAGACAGAGAGACAGAGAGAGAGAGACAGACAGAGAGAGAGAGAGACAGAGAGAGAGAGACAGAGAGAGAGAGAGAGAGAGAATAAGTTCTATATGGCTTTGAAGCCAAATGCCTATATTTCTGAAACCTTGGGTACCACATACCATAGCCCTGTGATACTGTAGGGAGACTATGATGAACTATTATCAATGCCTTTTTTCATCAAATACAAGAATCTCTTTCCATTCCCATCCTCTTCCCTCCTTCTCTTTATCTCTGCTTTACATTTCTACCATCTTATCTGCACCTTTACCAAAGACAGTCTCTGGTTGCATCTTGTCCTGAAGATGTTAGGTAAAAGGATACTTGTCACACTTTCTATTATTTGACACACTTTTTCACCTCTTCTATTTTCATTGGGGGATGGGGTGAGGCTCTCAGCTACTGTTTCCCATCAAGGTTCCAAACTCATGTGTTGGAGAGATCATCCTGCCTCAATTTCTCCTAAGGACTCCTGGGACCATAAGTATAACCACATGCATCTAGCTTATCTCATAACCTGATGTGAGAAATCTTAAGTTCAAGCTCTTTTTCCATGATTTAGAATTAAGCTGGGAATATTTCTAAATCTATTTCCTGAATTGTAAGTATACATCCAGGAATACTCATGATTCCCCAAACGTAAGTTCCAGCTACAGCCAGCTCCAAATTACACATTCCCAGTCCTACTTTCTTGAGGTCAGGGACTTTGCTCTCTAAGCCACTAGTATTATTCTGCAAACAGAATCCATTGAGGAGTTTACTGGGGGAAGAAGGTAGACGCTGGACAGAGCTGCAGGGTGGAGAGCGCAGGAAGAAAGGGATAAGCCACTGTGCTTTTTTAATACAATAGACACAGATTGGTGTCTTCAATGTTTTTCTATACTAAGTCCTTATTTACTAGAAGTTGTTGGCAGTCCATGATTAGACACACTGCTCATAGCTCCTCCCAGTCAACATCCCAGCAATCAGTTCTTAAAAGAATCTGATTGCCACATTGTTGAAGGCCTGAGTCCTCCAGATGGCTGTGTGCTGATACTTGAGTTCTGTCCAGTTCCACGCCAGCCCTGCTTGCTCACCCACAGGGTGTGTGCAAGGCACATCCAGCAATAGGCACCCTTTGCCTAGCAGTTGCTTCAATACAAAATATATGCTTCTCCACCTCAAGTAATCAACACAGAGTGTTTTCAGATGTCTTTTCCACTGTCTGTGCTCATTAGACTTGTTTTCTGAACCATCACCAACCTATTCAATAAGCTATTACATATAAGTCAACAACAAAAAAAAAGATCATCCTTGCCAGACCCAAAGAGTGGAAAACACATTGTCTTTTCTTCTTGTCTAGTGACTAAGAGCTTCTTCTGAGTTATTACTGTTTAGTTTAAACTATAGTGATCATGATTGGGATGTCATTGAAGAGAGGAAATAGCAAAACTGCCATTGGTGAGGCACAGAGTTGTGAAAAAGAGAACCATTGTTATTGTTAGGCTTTTAGTAAAAATCAGTGTTTTTCTGATGGCTGGTGGTTTCACTGGGGGCAAAAATAATATCAGAAACCATAGTGTCTGTCCCTTCAATGCAATTGTGCATCCCACTGTCACAGCACAAATGGTGAAGTGGACATCCTACTCCCACCCCAGAACTTCAGACCCATGGGTCAGACCCATTTCATTGACCTCAACCTTCTAGTTTCTCCCACTTTAAGAAGGGAATTCTTTTATACTCTGGCGTTTATAAAGCTTCTCTTTATTTAAAATACATATTGGGGCTGGAGAGATAGTTCAGCAGCTATGAAAGCATATTGCTTTTGCAGAACACTCAAGTTCTGTTCCCAGCACTCATATCAGGTGACTCACAATTACCTTGAACTTCAATTCCAAGGAATCCAATGAATGCTGTCTCCTGCCCTCTGTGGGTACCACATTATCATACACATACCCATATATGCATACACTTAATAAAACGTAAAGTCTTCATCTAAAGGTTACTTACTTTAATATATTTGTGGTGGGGGGGGCTGAGTGTATGTATGAAGACTGTATGCACACATGTATCCATGGAGGCCAGAAGAGAGCATCAGATCCCATCCTTTGGAACTAGAGATACAGACAGTTGTAAGTCTTAAGGTGGTTGCTGGGAATAAAACCAAGCTTTTCTCCTAAGAGATGAACTACTTTACTTCCAAAAAAAAAAAAAAACTTAAGAAATCTTTATTATTAGTATATATTCATTGTACAAAGCAATGAGTTTCATAATGATGTTTTCAGTGAGAATTATTTTTTTCACAATGTTTTGCCAAAAAATAGGCCATCTTCAATGAATTTCCAGTTCCAAGTGCTATGGAATTCCTCAGCACATCCTCAGACCTTTCCTATAATGCAATCTATGCCACCCACCAAGAAACAAAGCATTGATTCTCTCCAGTAACCAGCCAAACACCACATTTGCACAGAGCAATAAATCAGTACAGATCCATAGGTCCTGAACTGGATATTAGCATCATCTGACATAAGTCTGCCATGTGAACACAGTCAAAAGAGAATAATCTCAGACCTGGTGTTATTACCAGCTTACCACAAAACACTCAATTAAAGGTGACTTCTCATTCCTCTATAAAGTGACAAATCTGAACAAAATGAACTTCAAAAATTGTAAATTTCTGTGGGACAGCACAATTCTTCAATCAAGATACACCTTAGACCTTCTCACATATAGAGATGAAAAAATGAAACTGGACATAAAAAAAAAAAACAGAAAGAAAAGTGGTTAATATACAATCCCAGAACTGTGGCCGAAGAAAACTCGGTTATACCCACTTGTGTTGAAATTCCATGGTATCAACTGCTCACTCTTCATAGCCAAGACACAGAAGCACCCAGGGTTAGCCTGGAGGCGAGGGTCAAGGCTCAGCTCCATTTCTCGCCAACTATGCTTCATTAAGAAAACACTAAAGAAATGTGACATCCCTTAGGTTAAATTCACTCATTTTTTTGTTAAAAAAAAAAAAAGCAGGCAGGTGAGGAGGGATCAGGGATTTGGGAGGCATCCAACCTTGATGATAATTATTAACTTTATGGTAGTGACCAGACTGCCAGCCCTAGAGAGCTTGCCAAGAACTTGGTGACATCAGAAACAGCACCACCAACACTCATGCCTGGGACCTGTGTGACACCTCCCATGGACCTGTGATTGTGCTGGATGCTTTGTGTGTACTGGGCCCTGTCTCTTAACTTCTTCCCATTTTCTGTATCTCACTTCACCAGTGACTATCTTGCAAATTGAGACTGCTTTCTGGTTATTTTGTAAATGCTTGAAGGAGACTCCTGGTCTCCCTGCTCCCCACCCCCCACCCCCACTTCATTGGAGTTCAGAAACAACTCAACAGATATTTATTGATGTTCATATTAATCCCATTTTGCAGAAGCGTTGAGAGAGGCAGAGAATTAATCTCTTGATTTCCATCCTGGTATTTTTGTGATCCTTCCACCCTCGTCTCTCCTACAGCAAAGACTCACCAGGTGAGCCAGTGGCAGAGGCCTAATTACCGATGGGCACTGAAGTGGAACGGGGACCCACTGAGGAGAGTTGGGCATAGAGACAGCTGGATGTCTTTGGAATCCTTCCCAAGGTGCAAGCGGATACTGGCCAAGGAGTTATTTTATTCATCAGATGTCAGAGGGTTGAATTTTTATGTCAGCTCGGTACAAGGTTGTCCGGGCCAAAGAAGGCAAATAAAAATTGCATGAAGTTTGGAGTCAGCTGGTGTGGGTGGCAGTGTCTCCCTGCTGGCTTGGCCTTTGGTGCAGCCTCATGAAAGACAAAGGCCAGGCTCAGCAAGATCTGTGTGCATCCTGGAGAATCTCATGTGGCAAAAGAACAGACCTTTGGTCTGGAAAGTTTGTAGGAAAATTTATGAGGTAACTGAAGCCAGTCAGGCTGTGCATCCATTTTTCCTTCCTCCTTTACAAGAATAGGTGAGACAGAGAAGCCTGGTCTTTTCCTTCTATTCACTCAAGCTGAAACTAATGCCTTCTTTACAGCCAGCTGTGAGCTGAGCACTGAGAAACACCTTCCAGAAACATCATATGCTACAATCAAAGAGTTCATTCTATTAAGTACCAATATCAGGCTACGACAAATGTCAAGAGGTAGATCCACAAAAAAGAACTCACTTCTACCTTTTCCTTCATGTATCTGTGATGCATGCATGCATATGTTGTGCATATCTGCATATATATGAACACAAACACAGATGTATGCAGGCTCTTGTGGAAGTTGGAGATTGAAGTCTAGAATGCCAGAGGCTTAGAATGGGAACCTTCAGTTGCTCCCACACTGTATTCATTGAGGTAGGATTTCCCATTGAACTCACTGGTTTGCCTAATCTAACTGGTCAAGCTTGCTCCTCTATTTCTGCTCTCAGGCAGCTGAAATTTCAGGCTGGCCATGTCAACAGAATGGCTTTTACCTGGGTACTAGGAATCTAAACTCCAGTATTCATGCTGGGTAATAAGAACTTTCACATCTGAGCAACCTCAACATTTTAGGAACCACATCCAGTATTGGAATGGACACTCCAGGAAGGCCACTCTGCATCAGAGAAGAATTCCAATGGACTTTACAGACATTCTTGGTACCAGGAGAGGAAAAATAAAAGAGGATCAGGATGGCATGGACCCAGTCAGAGAGGCATCTTAGGCTAGTGTGAATACTTGGATATCACAGAAACTCAGTAAGAACTGAGACTTGGCCAGGCTAGAGCATCGGGGAGATCTCCATGGAGGATATACACTCCAACTCCAGCAATATCCCATTCTTCTCCATGGCAGCTCCCAAGGAAACAGCAGGTGACAGAATGGGAGGAAAGTGGTGGTTGCTGATATAGCGTTGAGTCCGGAGAACACAACACAAGCAGAGCTTGCATCACAGGATATCAGGAACTCCAACCTAGCTCTCAGAAGTGCCACTTTCTGTGCTCAGGTGAACTCAAGACAGTGGTTGAACCATAGTTTACTCAATACTGAAAGGAAGCAATACAATATGCCTGGGGTTGATGGAAGTGTATCTACATGCATCTTCACATTCTTTACATTGTACTGGTTCCTAGTGTTCAAAGAAAGCAAGTAAAAAGGAGAGACCTGACAAATACATGAAAAGTAGTGGATTACATTTATGGGAATAAAAAATAGACAAGAAGTATAAAAATAACTCAATTTCAGTTGAATTGTTTTACTTGTTATGGACCATTTTGGGAAATGTTTTTTGAGAGGGTACAGTTGTATATCATTACAGCTAGGGACCAAACAGAAGAGACAAAACATGTCACAAAGCCGGCATTAGCCCTTATGTTGAACTTGCTAAAAAGTGGTATAAAAACATCTGGTCCTGCTCAGATTGAAGAAATTTTAAGTGGCCTTTGCCATCCAGAGGCAGTGGTTATAGTGCCCTGGAGAAGCAGGCATGTGGAGAAAACAAGGAAGCCTAAGAAGAGATAAGTTGTCAATCAATCATAACTTTATCCTGCACAGTGCTGACCTCACCTCCCCAAATCATTGAACTACGGTGGACGCTTTATTTTCTCTTTTATGAACACATCTATTTCAGTAGAAGATGTCTTTTGAGTTTTAGAATGTGTCTAACATCTAATGGCATCTGCCGTCCCTAACACTACCTCCTTGGTCCATTCCGCCATCATTCACTCCGCAGTACATGACAGTCCTGGATGGTCCCTTTGTCTAGTCTTATATGCTGTACATCTTGTCTTGTCTTCCATACAATAATGAGCATATCTGAACTCCTTGGCTTTTGTCTCACAGGAACTTCTTCCTGCTCCCTGGAAGGGGAGAACATAACAAACCTATGTGGTATGGCATGCTTACCTAACCATTTTCTTGCTTAGATTTCCCTGGCTCTTCTGCATCTTTGATTGCTCGCAGACACACCCAGCATTCTTCTCAAAATGACCACATCTTATCTTTCTTCTATACTGTCACTCTTTTCTCGGGGATCATCCTGTTTACTACCTTACTTTGCTCAATTTCTAATAGATATTTTGGAAATGTAAGGCTCCACACTCACTTATCACTTCTCACCTTATTCTTTTGTGTGTGTGTGTGTGTGTGTGTGTGTGTGTGTGTGTGTGTGTGTGTGTGTGTGTTTGTGCCTATAGTTGCTTTTGTAGACCAAAAGAGGACATCAGATTCCCTGGTGCTGAATAACAGGCACTTTTGAGCTGCTGGCTGTTGGTGCTGGAAACTGAATCAGGGTCCTCTGTCATCTTTGCTCTTAACCACTGAGCTGACTGCCTGTCACTCCCCTTTTTCCTTCATATTGCATCCCTCAGCTCCCAATATAGTAATGGATAATTTCAATAGCCAGGTTCCTCCCACAAGACCAAAGCTTCCTAGAGGTCTAAATTGGTTCTCTGTGGCTTTTCCAGCATCCAGCTCCTATGCTTGGTGTGTGATGGTGGAGTTAATAAACACAGCCATCCCTAGGAATCCAATGTGATAGCCTATCTCACTAAGCATCTAGCTCCAGCTCCTGATTATTAAAGAGCCACCAACCATGTAATACAAAAATCTATTCTAAGATACAGCTGTTCATGGACCTCACACTGAAATGGATGCAAAAGAACTGAAATATTTATTAATGCACAAATCAATATTGAATGAAAGCTATGGTGTTAAGCACATCCTATGTTATTGGGTTTTGCAGGCCCTGTGCTGTCTTTTATTAAAGATAGGAGAAGAATTTCAAGGCTCAAGTCAATGGTATTTCTTAATGAAACCAAAACTTCCTAGCTTAAATAACCACTTCATAAATATAAAATCTGTTTACCTTGCTAGAAGCCATGATCAACATTTCCTGCCCCTGAAGCTGTTAGATGCACTCAATGGCCACTTGGCTTCCCTTACAAGTATACTAATTTTGTGAAATCATCTACTGTTTTAGAAATTAAAATGACATATAGTCAAACAACTATTTTTTAGTATTTGTTTCATTTTAAATTTTATCTATAGCTGTGTGTGGGCACATAAGGGTGAATATAGTTGTCCAAAGAAGCCAGAAGAGGGTAGCAGATATCCTGAAGCTGGAGTTACATATAGTTGTACACCATGTGGGAGCTGAAAACTTAACCCTGGTCCCTGCAAAAGCAGTCAGTGCTTATAGGTGCTGAGCCATCTCCCTAGCTCCAAAGTAGATGAAGGTTTTTACTGATACAATGGTGTGTGTGTGTGTGTATGCTACAGCACACATGAGGAGGTCGAAGAACAATTTTCAGGAATCAGGTCTCTCTCCCCTGCTCACATATATATGTTAATGATCAAACTCAAGGTACCAGACTAGACGGTGGATTTCTCCCAGCCCATGTCAAACTTTCTTGATTTTCTTTTTAGATTTATCATAGGATGATGGGCGATAATACATAGCTAGCTTGGAATCATGTTTCTACAGATATGTTTCTACAAGAGTGAGCATATTTTAGATGATTTTTAAAAATAAATAACAAAAAAAATAATTAATAGCTAAGCTGTTAGTGAGTTAGTGAAATCGAGAAAATCCTGACACGTAGGCCAGGTGGGGAAGTTCACACCTAGACACAAGCACTTGGAAGGCAGAAGAAATGAATATGGTCAAGCGTTTGTAGTCAGGGGCCAGAGAGACAACCCAGCACTTAAGAACCCCTGCTGCTCTTGCAGAGAACTCATGTCAGGCAGCTCACAAGCATCTCTAACTCCAGATCTGGAGGATTTGATGCCTTCTTTTCTTCTGCAAGTACCTCATATATATACCTCGTAGATATACATATAAACGCAAATACACATAGACACACACATAATACACATAGATACATAGAGACACACCCATAAACACATATCCACTTATACACATACACAAAGCACACATATGTAGACATAACTCATACACACACACACACACACACAAGTGAGAACAAAATATTTTCTCTGCAAGGGAGACTTTGAGGTCAGCCTGAGCTATACAATGAGACTGTCTTAAAACCAGAAAAGCAGAGCCTGTTGGCAGCACCTTGTGAAGCTTGTGGTAGTTTTGTGGAGAAGACACTCATTATCAACCTTCTTTTCCCTTTTAGATAGAGCATTCCTAGCTCAGGAGGAAAGATAAACACTTCAGATCTCAGAGCCTGTCCGTTGCAGACCCAAGAACAAAGTCTGAACTTCCACTACATAGCTCACTCACTCCCTTTCATCTCCAGACTGACACGAGTTCTTGAGGCCAAGGTCAGTATTCTAATTTGGCAACTCATGGCCTGATGGTTGTACTTCTTATAAAACTAAATTTGTCACCAACAATTTATACAAAGAAAGTCAGCATTTAAAAACCAAAGTTTTGGCATCATTTGTAAACCGCAGAAAGTCCAACACCAAGTGGAGCTGAAGTCTCACAGACTGAGACTGTCCCTCACTAGTTCACTCCCCACTGGCACTGGCTGGTCATCATCACAGCCACTTAAACTTAGGGAACACTGAATTATAAAAAAGTTGGTTCACAGGTGCTAGGGAAACCTCTAAGAACTCACAGGATGTTCCTAGCTAGATCTCCAACCAATAGTGAAGGTGTTGTCTAAACAGGACATCCCCTATAATCAAATAAACAGTCACCCTAAGTGCCGTCACAGAACTTACATCCAACAATGAATAGAGGTAGAGATACATGGCTGAGCACTGGGCTGAGTCCATGGTCCAGTTGGCAGTGGGGAAGAGGACTCTATTTGAGCAAGAGGATAGGGACTATGAGGAAAATTCCCATAGTGA
The DNA here is from genome assembly GCA_004025045.1 of Sigmodon hispidus. Classification (NCBI taxonomy): domain Eukaryota; kingdom Metazoa; phylum Chordata; class Mammalia; order Rodentia; family Cricetidae; genus Sigmodon; species Sigmodon hispidus. The sequence continues at coordinate 57,109 of PVIH01004986.1, read as the reverse complement.
TGGCTGGCTGGAGCTCTGGGGAGCTCACTGAGTCAAAAACAGCCACCTGGGAACCATCTGGAAAAGGAACTAAACCCTTCAAGTGTAGGCAATTCTCCACTCACATGGGCAGTATGTGGAGCCTCAAGGGGAGAGTTCAGACTGTTTCTGTGCATGGACTGGCGATAATACATAGCCCATTCCCTCCAAAGGAACACCTAACCCAGTCTGGATATTAGGATGAAGAAATCAGATTTGCCTGGTGTGGATGCTGAGCTAATGTACCTTAGGACATCTTGCCCTTTCTGGGGAGGGGATGGGGAGATGGAGAAGATGGAGGCTGAAGGCTGACCAGGAGGAGTCGGGAGGGGGAAGGGAGTTGGAACAAAGTGATACATGGATAAAAAAGACTTTATTCTATAATAAATAAATAAATAAAGAAACAATAAAGCCAGATGACTGTACTAAACCTTAAAAAAAAGAAGAAAAATAGTTAATATCTAATATCATTCTGGTTCTTCTAAAAGTTTAAAACAGTAACACTGGATGAAATCTAATGGAGTTAAAATAACAAGACTGAGCTGGGCTTGTAGCTCAGTTGTTGGAGGAGGGTGTGCTTAGCATGCATGAGTCCTGAGCACTGCATAAAGCCAGGCATAGTAGTACATGCTGGGATTATCAGCGTTCAGGTTCTAGAAGCAGTAAAATCATAAAAGCAAGGCTGTCCTTACTGTATAAAAGGTTCCAGTCATCCTGAAATACATGAGACTCTCTCTCAAAAGAATTTTTGACTGAGTAAATAATCCAACTACCTGTACCCAACTCAGTGTCTGAGACAGTTAGGACTGAAAGGGCCTCAGGGTGCCTCAGTTTGGTCAGATGCCTACATTTCCCTGTTGTGATGTAAGAGATGTCCTTGGGAGGACAGTATATCCCCCAAGTGGACAGCAGATCTCCTGCCATGGAATCTTCTGTTAAATAAACATTTTTTTCAGTCCCAGTTTGAGACACTTTGACTACAATATGTATATATCCTGTGGTCACATTTTTAGACCACCTCAGAGCCCACTTATTTTAAGCTAGACCTGTATACACTAATAGAGTTTTAGGTTTCATTTTTTTAGATAACAAGGGCAAGTGTCTTGAAATTACACAGTTTGGTCACTTGGATAGATTCTTGTATTGTCAAGCTTTAGGAAGTCTAGAGAAGCTGGTATTAGAGGCACATACCTTGAATGCCAACACAGGAGAGGCAGGCAGATCTCTGAGTTTGAGGCCAGCCTGGTCCACAGAGTGAGTTCCAGGACAGCCAGGGCTACAGAAAAACCCTGTCTCAAAAACAAAGTCTAGAAAACAGCTGGTGTGGTATGGTGTGTGTGTATGTGTGTGTGTGTGTGTGTGTGTGTGTGTGTGTGTGTGTGTGTGTGTGTGTGAGAGAGAGAGAGAGAGAGAGAGAGAGAGAGAGAGAGAGAGAACTCAAGAAAGAGACAATGCAAAAGTTAGCTGGTGCTTGATATCACCCTAGATAGCAAGTTCTCATATGCATCAGCATTCATGGTGAGATTTCAATCCGCTGGGTCCAATCATCTTGTCCCAAACTTAATATTTAGCAGCATTTCAAAAAACTGCGCTTGAAAGTAAATCCCCAAACACCTTTGGTCATGAGAATGAAAAAGCGCTTTGTTTGGGGAGGATTGAAAATCATTAAGTTTTTATTCCAAAGTGGGCAAGCAACCCTTTCCCACAGGAGGTAGGGGAGCCTCCAAAGGCTGTGAAATAGACCATGAAGGAGTTTAGAAACCACAGCGAAGTATTTTGATACTTTGTATTTGACTGTCAAAGGACCAGGGAAGAAAATCTCCATCACGGTCTTTTCATACCTGGGACATGAGTATTCTGCTTATTAATCACAGCTCCTCATGATAGGTGTTGCTTCTGTGTCAGCCACAGCATACAGCCTAAGCTAGCTCTCATGCAGACACCAATCTCCTCCAGGGAGAGTTCAAGAAAAAAAAATGTAAAGTAGATTACATGTATTATCCCAACTTTCTACTTCACGGTGTTGTCAGTGTCGATCCTACTAAAAGCAGGAAGCCCGATTTTTTACCATCGCTGCTTAAATATTCAGCAAGAACAAGAGCACAATTTGTTTGCCAAGCAGGAGTTACAGAACAATCTCGTTCCACACTGGTAAACACCATGAAGACATCTCCAAGGAATAAGAAAAGACTGCACAAAGGCTCCAGGCGTAAGAAAACACACAGCGCCCCCTTGCGATCATAAAAGGCCATGGTAGCCTGTTAACAATAGGGGCAGCTTCCTCTGAGCCTTGAGACAGGGTTCCACATAGGGCATTTGGCATCATGGATGGTGTTGATTTACGAGTCTGCTTCCTTCTGCTCACCTAGCAACTGCAGTGCCTTTCAGCAGTGCCCTTGTTTGTTAAAGTGGGGCTTCCAGAACACACACTCCCTATAGATACAATCTCAAGGTGCTCCCAAATAGTTTATTACCCTGGAAGCATATCCAATATTCAATAAATACCTACTGGTTGCCTCCCAAGTGTGAATAATTTTCTAAGCACGTGAGATGTGAATGGAAAAAGCATCCATAGTCTTTGCTCTCTTGCTCTCTGTTATCACGTGAGCACTGAGCACATTAACATTGGTAATGCCTTAGCCTATGCTCACCAACTATATGTCAGGCTCATATTTAATCTTGCCTATAAGTTCCAAAAATAAGGCAGGAAAACATGACATCAATACCACTGGAATGCCTAGCCACAATTATATACCACTGTGTTGAAAGAACTTCACAGACCACAAAGTCAAACATCTCAGTGACATATTTTAACATATATTGTTTGAGAATATAATACATCCTTAATATGTATTTCAAAGATCATATTTTCCCTTTCTCTTTAAAAAAAGACTTTTTAAAATTTATTCTATATGTATCTATCTGGATATACATGTGATCACTGTGTCCTTGGGGGCCAGGAAAAAAAAGCCTGGGATTACCCAGTGTGGGAATAGAATATGGGTCCCCGGTAAGAGGAGAAAGCACTTTTGAAAGGTAGCCCAACTCTCCTACCCTTGTTTCTTCTTTATTCCTTCCTTTACTTATTTTTCTTCTGATATATGTTGACAGTATATGGTTCTGGGTTGTATAACACACACACACACTCACACACACACTCTCCTATATGTAATGTACTTGGAGCATGCAACCCTCCTCTCCTCCCTTCTCCTATTCTCCTTTGCCCCACAGGCAGATCCATTTTTATTTTTGTGTTGCATATACATAAAGTATCTTGTGTACCTATATAACATCAAGGATCTGCAAATGAGAGAAGCATGTGATGGTTGTATTATGAGACAAAAAAATTCTAACCTCTAGTAGTAGCACCCATTTTCCACCAATGATGTTAGTTCATTCTGTGTCTAAAGAAATCCCTCTGTGTGCACACACCACACTTTCCTTAGCGGTCCTCTATTGTGGACACATAAGTTGGTCCCTAACTCAGATGCTGCAGCAGCACTGCTGTAAGCATGGATATGCAGGCATCTCTGTGAGATGCTGACTTGGTGGCCTTTCTTTATGATAATGGCAGAATGGACCTGTGACCCAGAGCTTCCAGGTTCTTCTGGAAGGGCTGCCACTTTCTCAATCTGCACATCTCCTTTCCCCTCCTTTAACACAGCCTGGAAACAAGCATTAATACTGTGGCTGAGGCGACCAACCAGATTCAGGGTCAGGGGAGGAAATGCTAGTAAATAGTGAACCCTGGGGCACTAGTCTTTTAAGCAAGCATCCCTACAATATATTAATGATTCATACTTATTTGTCCTATAACTGTGGCTAATACAGTTGCCAACATGGTTTTAAGCAGCCTGTGGCAACCTTAAACCCTGTGAGCATAAAGTGTTTTCTGACTGGGTCATTTTGGTTCCAGTTCTGAGAAACTTATGCATTTGAGTTAGGACACAAGAGGAAAATGCCCTCTTGGTATCAGGAGTGACCATCCCTGACTCCTAGTTAGTGTCCCACTTCCACTTTCCTCCAAGGTGGAAGACAAAATAATCTATCCTTGCCTAGGACCATTTGTTCCTGAACACAGACAGGTTGCAATGATGTAATATGATAGTGAAGACCTAGGACCCAAGAACACTTTTTATCACATGTCATAAGTATTTCCTTAATGAAACAAAGGTTTGTACTCTAGGAAGATCTGCAGGCATCCACACAGCAGCCCAAGATCTAGAACCTGGCAATATTTCTCAGTTTTCAAGATAAACTATTTCCATGCAGGCTGCACAAATTAGTAGGGATAAGAATCCAACATAGCAAAAATGGCAATGTTATCAAAAGAAACCTACAGATTCAATGCACTTCCCATCAAAATCCTAACACAATTGTTTTACAGACCTTGAAAGAACAATACTAAATTTCATTTGGAAAAACAGGAAAGCCAGGATTGCCAAAACAATTTTGTTCAGCAAAAGAATTTTAGGAGGCATCAGCATCCTCGACTTCAAGTTATACTATAGAGCTACAATATTAAAAACAGACAGGTACTGGCATAAAAATAGACTTGTGGATCAATGGAATAGAATTGAAGACCCAGAAATTAACCCACACACTTATGAATACCTGATTTTTCAAAAGTATTCGATGGAAACAAGATAGTATCCTTAACAACAAATTGTGTTGGCATAACTGGATGGCAGTATGTAGAAAAATGCAAATAGATCCAAGCCTATCAATCTACACAAAACTCAAATTCAAGTGGATCAAAGACCTCAACATAAAATCATCTATGCTGAACTTGATAGAAAAGAAAGTGGGAAATACCCTCCAATGCATTGGCACAGGTGACCACTTCCTAAATATAACACCAGTAGCATAGACACTAAGAACAACAATCAATAATTGGGATCTCTTGAAACTGAGAAGTTTCTGTAAGGCCAAGGACACAGTCATTAAAACAAAACGACAGCCTCCAGAATGGGAAAAGATTTTCAACAACCCTACAAGTGACAGAGGGCTGATCTCTAAAATATATAGAGAACTCAAGAAACTAGAGCCCAAAACCCTTAATAACCCAATGAAAAATAGGGTTCAGAACTAAAAAGGAAATTCTCAGCAGAAGAATTACAAATGGCTGAAAGAAACTTGAAAAAAATGCTCAAAATCTTTAGCCATTAGACAAATGTGAATCAAAACAACTTTGAGATACCACCTTACAGCTGTCAGAATGGCTAAGATCAAAAACACAGATGACAGCCTATGCAGGAGAAGTTGGGGAGCAAGGGGAATACTCCTCCATTGTTGGTGGGAGTGTAAACTTGTACAGCCACTCTGAAATACAGTATGGAGGTTTCTCAGAAAACTGTTAATCACTCTACCCAAGGATCCAGCAATACCACTATTGGGCATATACCCTAAAGACTCATATTCACAACCCAAAAGCCTTAGTTCAACTATGTTCATAGCAGCATTATTCGTAATAGCAAGAACCTGGAAACAACTTAAATGCCCCTTAACTGACGAATGGATTAACAAACTGTGGTACATCTACACAGTAGAGTACTACTCAACAGTAAGAAAATATTATATACTAAAACTCACAGGCAGATGAATGGATTTGGAGAATATCCTTCTGAGCGAGGTCTCACAAACCCAGAAGGATAAGCAGGGGATGTACTCACTCATTAGTGGACTTTAAGGAAAAATATTCTTTTTTCATAGAAAGATGATAGGTGGATAAAGTGATTTAAAATACACACAAAACAAAACGAAACTTCTGGCTTGACTGTAGAAGGGTTGCTTAGCAGAAATTTGTGGTGGCCATAGTGCATCCGTGGGCATTAGCTGTGACCTACTGTGTTTTCTTCATCTGTAGCTGAGCCTAACCTGGCTTGAGGAGCTTTAGATTTTATTTTTTATGTTTCATGTATTTTAGAGAAAAGAGAAGTTTTATTACTGTATGGGTTTTTTTTTTTAATCTACTCTGAATGTTTTGCTTTTTTATATAAAGTTTGATATTGATTTACAAAAACTATAAGAAAAAATCCAGTCTGTAGACCTCACCATTCTCAACTCCTCCTGTGTCTCTTTACTCCATCTAAATGTTATTACCTTTTCTTTGTTACCTCTAAATGCATATATAGATATAAATATAAACTGTGGAGTCTCTTTAGTGTTGCTTGTCTGTGTATGTATTTAGTGCTGACCACTGATGCTGGATAAACAATCAGGGGCCTTGTCCCTAAAGGAAGCTGGTTCTTCCTGTTTCTCAGTCACCATTAACTGCCCATAGCTCTTCATCTAAGGATGAGGCCTTGTAAAATTTCCCATCCCTGTTGGAGGGTGAAGTTTGACTGTCACAAAAATCCAAAACTGGTCAAAAATGCAGAGATAAGTTATTGCAGTGTGTCCAGTCCAGTTGATACACCTAAAAAAAAATCTTTATACCTAAGGCTCAGGGGGTATTGCTCCTGAGCTGGGGGCACTAGCCAGAGGACCAAGACATCTGTCTCCAGATAGTGTCTTCTGTGTGTTACAGTGAAGCTGCACCCATAAAATCTCAATAATAGAGACACCTAAACAAAGCCTATACACCTGCAATGGCAGTTGGCATTTCTATTTAGTGGGAAAACATTGAACACTTGGAGAGTCAAACTTATCACTTAAAATCTCCAGGGAAAGAAATCAAAGGTCATCTTCCTCTATAACAAACAGAATTCCTTTATATCTAGCATAAAATGACAAGACTATTATTTAAACACTGCGTAAACCTGGCAAGCCTCTCATTTGCTAACAATGAGATTCTGTGGGCACAGCTTTCCTATAATGTGCAGAAGACACTATCATTGTAAACTTAAAAAAAACCTGTCATTCAAAACTGTGGCCACCTTCTTGCTATTGTGAGTATAATTTCATATTTTTATGTAGGATCATAAGATGTATCTCATTGTCTTTCTTCTTCTGCATAGAGAATACTAGGATGAAGACTGCTTCTCAACCATGCATGGCTCTAAGCTTCATTTCTTGCTTTCAGGAAAGATGTCACATGGAGACACTAGCACAGAGCTGGGGGGTCTCTATTTCTCACCTACAGAAAAGGACAAAGTTGATTGTCATCATAACTACACCAAGTGCCCAAGGAGATAAAGTGGCAAGTGTGAGGGGAGGGCGGACATTCATGGGGAAGATGATGATAGATGGCTGTAAGACTGAAATGAAAATCAACAATAACTTTTTCAGGGGAATGAACATAAACCAAGCACTCCCCAAAGTACTGTACTTGAAAAATGCCAAGTAAGCCTTTGTCAGCCTCCTGGTATAAAGGCTATCCATCCTCTTCAGCCCAGGTCCACCTGCTCCCTCCAGTATTTGGAAGCTAGGGTTTATAGAGGATGACCTTTATCAAAAAAGCACTTCATAGATGGTAAATCCTCTAATGAGATATGATTTATTATATGAACTGCAAACTCTTTTGCTCTTTGATACAGATTCTCACTAAGTACAGGCTAGTGTCAAGCCAGCTGTGTAGCTGAGATGACCCTGCCTCTACCTCTCAAAGGCTGAAACTATAGGCATGTAAAAACACATTCCCACATAGAAATTGCATTACATTTTTAAAGGATTTATTTGTTTCTATTTTATGTGCTTGGGTATTTTGCCTGAAAGTATGGATGTGCACTATGTGCATACCTAGTGCCCTTGGAAATCAGAACAGGGAGTTAAATGTCAGATAGGAACACCAAATTACTATTACCACTAAGCAAGCACTCTGGCTGCATGTTTCTTAACTAAACAGAACGCTGTGACGTGCATCAACCACTGTCAGCGGCATGCAAGAGCACAGGGAAAGGTGTCATGGAGGGTTAGTGTGAACTTCCCCTGCACTGTGGAGAGAGGTCAATGCACATGTGCTAGACAGACAGGCCAGTTGTTTAAATACCAGTTGAGTTCCTGGTTCCATAATGACTGAACAGAGCAGCAGCTGGGGACTGAGTCATTCCTCCAATATGAAGATGACCTTTTTATGAAATTTGCCTTCTGTTGTTTCCCAGGTCTTTGCTACCTATAATTTACATGAGAAATTAATAACAACCAATCTACATACCCAACTAAAGAATTAAATACCATAGAAACAAAAACTATCAGTAAACAAATGGCCCAATAAGATGAATAGATAGAGTCAAAAGACAAAGACAATGGTCAGCAAATAGCTCTTAAAGTATTCAGCATCCCTAACCATCAGGAAATGCAAAGACAGGTTTGTGATTCCTTCTCACCCCAGTCAGAACAATTGTCATCAAAAAAGTATAGAACAACAAATGCTGGACCAGAAGTAGAGAAAGAGGAACCCTGATTTCCTGCCAGTGGAGTGTAGACTGGTGGTCCCCCTATGGAAATTAGGGTCAATGTTCCTCAAAGTTTTAACCCTTTTGACCCCCCATCTGACTCAGCTCTGCAATCCCTGGGCATCCAACCCAAAGCATTCTGAAACCACCTGCTCATCCATGTTGACTGCTTCTCTATTCTTAACAGCCAGGAAATAAAACCAGCCTAGATATCCATTAAGAACAATGTGTTTCTATGAGTGTGAGCATGTGTGTATATGTGTGAGCTTATGTGAGCATGTGTATGTGTGTGCATGTATAAAAGCATGTGTGTATGTACATATGTGTGTATATGTCTGTGAGTTTGTGTATATATATATATGTATATATGTATATATATATATATGTATGGGTGTATGGGTGTCATGAACACCAAGAATCTTTCCATTTTAAGACTGAACAATATTCTTCCACTTGTAGGTGGTTTTTCCGTTCACCCTCTGTGGGAGTCTGAGTGTCTCCTTACCAGCCACAGATACCTTCCCAAGGTCTATGCTTTGAGCTTCCAGGAATGCCCTCAGTCGTGGGATCGCTACTCTCAAAGGGTAGGAGATTCTTGTTTTACTCTTCTGTGTACCTTTACACTTCCTCTCATAGTGAACAAGCCAGTTCACACTCACTGAAGATCTTCAGGATGGGGCTGAGACATGGCTCAGTGACTATGAGCACCTACTGCTCCTTCAGAGGACTTGCATTTAGTTCCTAGCACGTAATGACAGTGAACAATCACCTTTAACTTCAGGTTAGGATATCTGATGCCCTATTCTGGGCTGGGGCACTGCATTAGTGAGTACAAATACATAAAATATAAAAATAAATAATAGTACTTTAAAAAACAAAACAAAACAAAAAACTCCAGACTCTCTTCCCTCCAAACCCTCACCAATTCTTCTGCTCACTTTGTTCATTTCTGGTAACAGGCAAAAGGTATTAGTCTCCTCTGGATGTTTGTGGTACATTCAGATTGGTGATGGGAGGCCCTTTGTAGATACTCAATCAGCCATTTTTACATCTTCTTTGCAGAATCTTGTATCTCATCCTTTAACCTGCTTTTGATCTGGGTTGTCTGTGTCTGCTTTGTTTTGCATCATTCCCCCAGAATCTTTTGTATTTGTAACCTTTTTCAGACATAGATATATGTAGCCTTCATAGTCTGTCTCCTCCCCTGGTGTCCTCTTCATTTTGTTGATTATTTTCTCTCATGGAGCCTTTGCAATTGTACCTTGCATGAATTTCTTTGAAAATTACTCAGTTACCTTTCAATTTTTTTTCCTCCAGATTATGCTTTCTTCCTCCCTGCCACCTCATTGTCTGAGTGTTTTATTCATTGAGCCGGCAGTGGGCTGTGGTGTGTGGTCCTTGTGCCCTCTCATTAACCCAATTTTCTTCCCTCTGATCGGCAACAAAACCGTGACTAATTTCCCTGCCTGTCCCCTGTGTGGAGGACCTGCATACCTGCCACTGGTTCACGGGAACAAAAAGGCAATTAATCCACTGGGTGCTATTACTATCATGAAAAGGAGAGCCTATTGTTCATATTTTTAGAAGCTGTTAAATTAACCTTTATGGAAAGGAAATTGGCCTTTGAGTAAAGGAATAAGCTCCGCCCATTCTTTTTTCCATTCCTGGCCTGATTTTAATCATTATGAGCTTACCACAAGTGTGCATTCATACATGCACAAACATGTACTCACCCCTACACACATATACAGGTTTTTTAACCTCCACAACTTGAAAGTAGCTGTATTCTCTGCAATATTTTTAGGATGCACTAAACATTTTCTCAGCTAACTAAACTGAGAATGTATTAAATTAGGTAACTTCTGGATAATTTAAAATTATCTTTTTATTATTATTACTTTGTTGTTTGGGCACTTCTTGCATGCATATAATGTGGTTTGATCAAATCCACTGTCCATTGCTTTCCTTCCAATTCCTCCTCTATTACCTTGTTGCTTTTTTCTCCCAAGCTCAAATGTTCTTTAAGGAAAAAAAGACAAACAAAATCAAAAAACAACCCACTGAACCCATCTAGTGCCCCCTGGACATACATGGGTTTATGTAGCCTCCCTACATCCCTGGAGAAAACTAACTCTTCCTTCACAGCAGCCATTAATTGCCAAGAGCTCCTTAGCTACGGGTGGAACTTCATGCCCCTCCCCCACCAGGTGGGGATTCTGACAGATGCTGCCACTTTGTTTTTAGAGCTCCCTTGACTCATACTGTGCTATGTCATGATACTCTTTCTTGAATAGTTTGTGTGGGCTTTTTGTCTTCATGCTAAATTTCCCTCTAGACACTAATGCTTTTGGAAATCTTGAGTTTTCTACACATCTGCATGTATTTCCTCACCCTCAACCCCACATAAAGTCTCTGTGACAAACAAATCAATCAAATCTCCGAAATTGTTTGAGCTCCTGCCTGTAGCCCTTCAGCTCCTAAGTTCTGAAGGAAATGTCAGGGTGTTTTATCAACATAGTTGCTAACAATTCACCCTAGCGACAGGTTACATCTATCGCTTGGCTTCATGACTGGCTTTGACTATAGCATGCTCCAGGGAAATGCTGTATTCACTCTGGCCTCACTTTTCATGACTCTGACAGATTTTCTTCCACACCACAAAGGCCATAGACAAAACAGGCTGTCTTGGACATCCAGCCCCAGCTGGATCCTTGAATAAAGCAACTGGGTTAACTTAGACTACTGCATGAGACATAGAGCCAGCTGTACCTACAGGCTTCCAGATGCTGGTGGGGAGGAAGTGGTTGAGTTCAGCCACAAGGTTTAGAGGTGCTGATAATTCAGGGCTGGGGAGGCTGATCATTGAGACATGAACTTGACTGCCACACAGAAATCCTAGGTTCCATCCTCAGCACCACATAAACTAGGTTTGATGGGACATACCTGTAGTCTCAGTACTTGAGGTGGAGACAATAGAAACAGAAATTTAAGGTTGACCTTGGCTAGGTATAGAATTTGAGACCAGCCTGGGCTACATGAGACACTGTTTAAAAAAAAAAAAAAAAAAAGGTCTTAGATTTATATATAAGGGAAATCTGAACATGCCACATTCATTTAGGGACATATCACTCCATGAATTTGCAAAACAGATTTAATCCTTGACTCTGATACCTATTTATTCTATTTATCCAAACAGTCCAATGGTCCAAATACTTTTTCTCATTCTCCTTGTTATGACTATATTGTGTTTTCCTGTTAGATCTTTTTCCATCAGAGAGTAGAGAGCTTCTCTTAGTCCTGGGAAAGCCCCATCCTTGTCAGGACACACTGGTGTCCTAACAGACTCTGCTGTCACTCCTTAGGCTTAGGTGGCCCCTCCCTTCTGCTCAGTGACCTTGTCTCTTTTTTTTTTTTAACATCAGTTCAGAAGCTTCTTATTCTACCAAACTTGCCCTCCTTGCTCTTCTTCCTAAAATAATCGCCTAAGCCCAGTTGGTATCACTCATATGCACATGAAGATAGGGATCTAGCCACTGAGAATGCACAGCCTAGGACTGACCACACCACTGAAGAAAACTAGCTTTCCCTCCCTCAACCAGACTTCATCACCCTGACATAGGAGCCCCTTCTACCACACAGCCGCCTCCCCGGTCTCTCTATCCTCTGTTCTACGTGTTTCACACATGTACTCTCTCAGTGTTGTAACTTCAGTTGATCCCTAAGGCAGGCCACGTAAACGATGTGCTAATGAGCTCACTCTTCTCTTCTGCTGCAGCTGATCTGCAGCATACAGTAGTTGGGGTTCTTTTCATGTCTTCGCCTTGCTTCTGCTCGATCCTCAGCAGCTTAATTTCATTATAAACAGAGACCTCAGGCCCCACCCCCTACCGTTCTGATGGTGCTATTTCTCTTCCTCCTTTTCCTCTCCCTCTGCTTCCCCCTCTATCCCTCCCCCACCTCTCTGCTCTCACTTTCAAGTTGACAGGATTCCAGCCACACTCCCCCTTGCTTCTCAAAGACATGCTTCTTTCTACCCTATGGCTATTCAAAGTTGTGCCCTCACTGTGGTATATTATATCCCCATCCAGTTTCCATGTGAATTTCGTCCCATTTCTTCAAGTTTCTGTTCAAAATGTTCTTTTTCTCAATAAGGTCCCCCTGGAATCATTCCAGCCACAATTTGACTAGATTGAGAGATGACAAGGAGATTCTAAAAACCCACCCTGGGAGTGTCTGTGAATGCTTTCCCACAGATGGGAGAGCAACTGAGGTGGAGAGGACTGCCATGACTGTGAGGAGCATTGTCTAAGAGGCTATTGGACGGACAGAATAAACATGGAGAAACAGAGACAGAGAGCAGCCAGGGACTGCAGGCTACACTCTGCCTACATAGAGAGCTCACTGCTGCCACTTTTGAAGTCTGCTGCCACAGACTCCAACTACCTGAGCCTTTCAGCATACACTCTCACTGGTAACTCCTCAGGATGCTTCCAGGCCTCGTGCCTGGACTGAGGCTGCACCATTGCACTCATCGTTCTGAGGCATCCAGGTCTGGGGGCTGGACAGCTATTGGTTCTGTCCCTTTCTGACCATTTAAAAGAACAACCCTCTCCCAGGGCCTTTAGTCTCCTACTAACACTCTCTCACAACTCCTGTTTTCCCTACAGTAGGCTATGTTTCCATTAGTTTGAACATCTACCTCTCCCAGCAGAGTGTGGTCTTTAGGGAGACAGGGCTGTGGTGTTGTACCTTGAGAGATGCCTGTCTATCATCTAGAACAAGTCTCAATAAATATTTCATAAATGGATTAGAAATTGTCTATTGGAGCTGGTGAAATGGCTCATGGGGGAAAGTGTTTGCTGATATTGGACTTCCATCCCCCAAAACCCCAATACTAGAAGAAGAAAACCAAGTTTTATAAGTTGTCACCTGACTTCCATATGCAAGCCATGGCACATACATGCATGCATACATACATACACACACACATACATTCACATACACACATACATACATACATACACACATACGTACACATACACATACATACATACATACACATACATTCATACATATACACACATGAGCACACACATACATACACACATACATACATACATACATACATACATACATACATACACACACAAAACAAATGAATGCAAAATATGATTTAAAATCAAGTATTTGAAAACCATGGTCTATTTCATGCTTCTGTCAACTTGCTGAATTTTTGAGTGTTTTCTGTAAACTGTCAATTTCTGGTTTGTCCTAGCTAAGTATATGATTTTCCTGTGGTGCTGGGAAAGGAATCCCGATGTTCCACACAAGACAGATGAGTACTTAGCCATTAGCATCTTCAGCCCTATAAACTAGAATTTGTGTGTTTTCCGATTGATATCTATGTGCGACATTCTATTGTTTTTGAAAGCCTATCTCATAAGGCTCTGAGTACCTTGTAATCATTCTAAGATCCTTTGTTATTTGACATCTAGAATCTCCCATTAACTCTACCTTTTCATAGCTGTAGCTTCTGATACAAATCTTTTGACAATCTCACATCCAATCTAGGTTCCCATAGCTCCCTCTGTCTGCTGTGATCTGAGTATTGGCTGATGACTGTAAAGTAAGGGTCTGGTAGATTGTGTAGCTTTTTGAAAAGATATCTAGGAACATTCAAGGGTTAATGTAGACAGGATATACTGAAGATATGACTCAGAAGCTGCTGCTCCTCCAGAGGACCCAAGTTCAGTTCCCAGCCTCAAGGTTGGCAGATCACAACCACCTGTAACTCCAGCTCTTTGGGGTTCTGATGCCACCCTTCTGGCCTCTGTAGGCAATATACTTATGTAGGACATTTATGCATGAGCATATATACACTCACAGATGGAGAAATAAACAGAAAGATACACACATACACATAATTAAAACTCTTTAAGAACATGTCCTTTGAGATCAGATGGCTGAGATGGTGTCCAAGATTCTTTGCATTAAGATAGTTCCACCTTTCATCAAGCCTTCCTTCTACAGTCTGTATTTCAAAAGGCATTTGACATGTTCAAAATTCAAGTGGTTTACAATATAAAAAGTTCATGCACTACAGCTGACAAAAAGCTTGGCTTTTGCTCTCAGTTCTGTTACTGGAACTTTGCAAATTCCCACTCTTCAAGCTCCTCCGGGTTTCTTCCTAAGTGTTTACTATTAGACTTTTAAATCTGTTGTTCCTTGAAAAACAGGTAAAGTCTTTGTGGATGTAGAAGCCAGGATTGTGCTGCAGACAGGCACACACACACACACACACACACACACACACACACACACACACACACACACCTCAGCCTGGCAGAGGTTCACCTAATGCACTGATTCCATGTGGCAGAAGCAACATGGTTAATGAAATCTCCTCTTTTGGGACAAGGCATGTTCCACGTGAGCTGTCAGAAAGAGGGTTTGGTTTACATAATGAAGAGTATTGGTGCAGAGCAAAGCCATCTGGAGCAGCCTGTTTCCCCTTTGGGCCATGTGCAGTTGGGGAGTCCACAGGAAAGGAGAGAAGAGAGAGGTATTCCATCCACATCAATAGGAAGCCATGGAAATAAGCTAATGCCACAGCAAAGATTGAGGTCAGAGATCTGATTTTGATTAGCAGGTGGAATGGTGCATGCCAAATATTTGTTGAAAGAGGAATCTTGTACACTATACTCTGTCTCCATCATTAAATTATCCCCTCTTCCTAATCATCTTCTTCTTTAAGCCCAGGGATCCGTTTTTTTTCAGAACCTCAACTTGGACTCTAGTGACCAAATCCATAAATGATTTTTGAGAGAGCATTTAAAGCATGTAAGTCCAAATAGAAAACACTGCTGTCTTTTACTGAGATCTAGCAGTTAAAAGCACTTGCTGGTCATATAAAGGACTGGAGTTCAGTTCTTAGCACCCACATCAGGGAGTTCACAACCACCTGTAACTCCAGCACCAGGGAATCTTATTCCCTATTCTGGCCTTTTTGGACAAATGTTGTCATGTATGCAGACACACAAATATATGCATTTTTTAAAGTTAAAAAATAAAATAAGACCATTCAGGGCTCAAGGTCTACTGTTTTTATTCCTTACCTACCTCTATAGTCCAGAATTTAATCCACAAAGATGTAATTTCATAAACTACCTTACTTTTGACACCACTAAGAAAAAATCCACAAGGAATCAACTTGAAGTGTCCTGACACTTAGCCTTGTGCCTTTCTGCTATGCTGTGCTACTTCATCTTTAAAGGGCAGAAGCTTCTCTAAGAGCATGAATCTCGGGGACTAGGAGGATGGTTCAGTGGATAAAGCACTTGTATAAGAACTGGAGTGTAAACCTCTAGCACCATGTAAATGCCTGGTGGGAAAGGAACTGCAGTTTCAATCCCAGTGCATGGGAGGAAGAGACAGAAAACTATACTCGCCAGATTAGTGAGCTCTGGGCTCGAGTGAGAGACTTGCCCTCAGTATGTAAGATCGAGGATGACACTAGCTGTCATTTTATTGGCCTCCCTCCACACAAATGTAGAAATGCATGCACATGCACCTGGACATATATGTGTGTCCACATACCTACAAAATACGGGCACACATACCACATACACACATCACATACACACCACATACAGTCAAGTTGTTTGATAATTAGTTAAGTAATAAAGCACTAGCCTATCATGTGAAAGCCACTAGGCTCAGACCCCAATACAATATAGAAATGTGTGTGCACACGTATGTGTATAAGATATATATTAATATTGTGTATATGAATCAAGTAACAAATAAAAAATGACATATGTGAGCCAATTCAGAGAAAGAAAAATTGTGATTGTTTATTTTTATTATGATTCTCATTATCATCATCATCTGTGATGCTAGAGATCAAATTCAGGAAGGACCTTGAACATGGTAGGCAAGCATTTGAGCTACATCCCTATTGTGAGTAATGACATATTGCTTCATTATTTGAGCCTAAAGCCAGCACAACCCTGGGGTTTTTTTCCTAAGGGAAGACAATAAATTCCTATGATCTTTAGACACCTCTAAACTATATTTTGAGCATTCACAATGCAATAAATCTTAATTGATGTGTGTCCTTTTCTTTATCTTAAATTAAAGATTCTCTTATACCTAGCTATGGCTTTACAAGCATATGCCAGCAAACAGGAAAAGGCCAGTAGAGGCTATGCATGCCCCATCCTTCATTAAGAATGATCAGCAAAGGGGCTGGAGAGATGGCTCAGCGGTTAAGAGCGCCGTCTGCTCTTCCAGAGGACCTGGGTTCGATTCCCAGCACCCACATGGCAGCTAACAACTGTCTGTAGTTCCAGTTCCAGGCAAAACACCAAGACAAATAAATAAATAAATAAAGTTTAAAAAAAAAAAGAATGATCAGCAAAAATGAATAAACGAGTAAATAAATAATTTAAATAAGTGTTAAATGAGAAGCAGTAGGACTAGGGATGTAGGTCCCTGGAGCATGCTTGTGTAGAATGCAAAAGGACTAACTTAGATACACAGTATTGCAACAGAAAAAAAAAAGGAAGTGAGGAGGAGGAGGAAGGGTATGCGGAGGAGGAGCAGAAACTGTATAATCAGGAAGGGAGGAGGGGTAAGAGGAAGAGAAGAAGAGGAGAAAGAAGAGGAGGAAAAAGAGAAAAGAAAGAAGAGAGGAGAAGAGGAGATGGAGAAAGAAGAAGGGAGAGGAGGAGAGGAGAAGAGAACAGGAAGGAAAATGGCCTCCATCTTGACTTCAAGCCCTGTCCCAGCTCCATCCAGTCTCCCTGCACCTCAGAGATCGGTTCAAGCTCAGGTGAATAAGCACCAGGTGATGCCCAATATTGTATCTCCTGAGGCTGCTGGAAGTATCACTATGAGATGGGCTGTGAGGGCTGGCATGTCTGAGCCTGCTAGGATGATTCAGCACTAGGCGAGCTTTACAATGTATGCTCTAGTAACAGCAGCTGAGCATCATGCTGAGTTGTAAGAAACAAAACTGCTAACATGGAATAAACGTATGTGTTGGTACCAGGACTGGACTGCAAGGAAAGAAAAGAGTAAGTAGCTGAGGCAACATCTGTCACATGAGATTGATAACAAGCTCACACATAATCCTTGTTGCCATCTTATCTTAAAGTTCTATGGAACAAGAGACATTTTACATTTTTTCTTATTTAAAGGTGATACCCTTGGCTTTAAATGCAAATAATGATTTCACAGTTTTATTGACAAACTAAATAGAGATATGAAAACAGAGAGTATATTCCAAATGTAGGGTCTTAACAAGTTTTAAAGTCAGAACTTGATGAAAGTGACAACTGAAAGACACGTCTACTGGCCACTGGAGCCACCTCACTGGGTCTGAATGGGCTCTAAGGCTGGGCCTGCCATCCTTAACCCCCCGCAGTTCTATTTCCTGAGCCTTAAAGAGGAAACTCCAGCTTGACAGCTTTGAAGACAGGTTATTCTAACTCACTTTCTTCTTCCCTTCTTTGCCTCCCTGTGGTTCTGTTCTCCTCAAAAGCTTTTGAGAAATAAATGTTTCTTAATCTTGTAAGTTAGCTTCTTTCTAGCAATGACTATGTGTGAGTGTGTGTGTGTGTGTGTGTGTGTGTGAGAATGTGTGTTTTTGCGTGTTTATATGTGTGTGAAAAGAGGCAGAGAGTCGAAGGAGGAGAGAGAGAGGACAATAGGTTTTATTAATTTAGTTAATTATAATTGGTCACTGCTAAGCTCTGTGGGGGGTGGCTTGGATCTTCATGCTGACTGCTATACTCTAGGGATGAATCATTAAGCCTGGAACATAACAGTTGTGCAAATTATTTTTCAGACTGATACACAAATGTGAAAAAGTAGACACTGAAAGTCTGCTAATAGTGCACACTCACATTAAGGTCACTAGCTATCATGGATGGTTGGAATCAATTGTCTTGAAGGATTCAAATCCAAGGCAAGCTTCCATTGCTTCTCTCTCTCTCTCTCTCTCTCTCTCTCTCTCTCTCTCTCTCTCTCTCTCTCTTTCCCCTCTTGTAATTGACTCACTCCCTGGCCCCACTACTCTATAACCTCTCTAGTGACCGAGAATTTTTCTTATTCTTCATTATCCCCAATCCTGAGAACAAAGTACACCAATACAAACCAGTCTATTCCTTGCCATGGAATTGTTTACATATCTGAAAGTGAAATAACATCACATAGGATGCTACGTCCATTTTCTAAGCATTCCATCCATGCATTGCCCTTCAGCCAGTCTCTTCTCAATCCCACCCTGTTGATATTGTGGGAGGAAGCATCACTGTAAATCCAAGGTCTTTCCCCTACTTCCCAATACCTCCCAGTTCTTCAGTGGGCTCAGCATCTCTTTCCCTCACTCGAGCATCCACCCTTAATTTTCACAAACAACTGGCACTCTTAAGCTAAGCATTTCATGGCTGGAAATGGAGTCAGGTATTCCCTCTCCCAATGTGATCCGAGTCCTGATCTCAATTCTGATTCATACTTATCTCTCAGCTTAACACCCTCTGTTTCCCTATAAAGCTACTCCTCACTTGAAGAATTAAGAGACTTTTAAACAATGCAGGCTTTTGATGTTGCCCTTAGTTTCCTTCCAGAATTTAAAGGTAAGAAATTACATACTTCAAAAATAGTGCTTGGAGGATTCAAGATGAACTGATCTAGAAGCTTCTACCCTGAGGACACTTTCATATTATCTGAAGGTGCTATGCCATCTGCTAAGGGAGAAAAGCAAACAGTCCTCCACAGATGTAAATCCTATGCGCCACAACAATTGCCAGCTAGCAAGCTATCTCCAAGAGTGCAATGGTGGCATTCAGATTCTGGGAACAACCAATAACTGTTTAGTTGGACTTAGGACCTACTTGATAGGAGAGAATTCATGCTTGGTACTACAAACCTAACCAACTACTTGTGACTGGTGAGGTTACAGATCCCAGAAGATACCTATTACTGCTACTACTGTCCTTCTCCTAAACCAGTATCATATCTAATGTCATATGAACCAACTTTTGACCTAAGCGGGTTTGAAGTCTGTTGTAGTCAGAAGAAGCCCAAGTATAACACTCTTGGCATAGCTAACACAAAGCAACTTCTTCATCTTTTCACTCTTCCCGAGGACACACATCCCTGTCTCTCCTGCATTGCATCAATGAATATCAAGGCCTTGACTCTACATCAGTGGTTCTCAACTTTCCTAATGCTGTGACCATTTAATACAGTTCCTAATGTTGTGGTGACCTGTACCATAAAATTATTTTCATTGCTACTTCACAACTGTAATATTGTCATTGATATGATTGTAATATAAATACCTATGTT
Organism: Sigmodon hispidus; assembly: GCA_004025045.1. Taxonomy (NCBI): domain Eukaryota; kingdom Metazoa; phylum Chordata; class Mammalia; order Rodentia; family Cricetidae; genus Sigmodon; species Sigmodon hispidus. Next base: position 37,400 of record PVIH01004986.1, on the reverse strand, counting down.
TTCTGATGGTCCTCAGTGAGCCCTGTGAAGGAGGCAAAACCCACAGATTAAGAACCACTGAGCTGGGCTGGAGAGATGGCTCAGCCGTTAAAGGCTAGGCTCACAACCATAAATATAAGAACCACTGAGCTATATGAATGTAGACAACTGTCTATTGCTAAGACCTGCATAGAATAGGCATTCAGCCAATGGTTTTCACAGGAATGAAAGATAACATGCCTGAACCATAGTTTAGAATCCACAACCTTCCCTGACAATTTCTGTGTGCAACTGGCATAGACATGGATACAAAGTAGGAGCTCTTCAGTCCTAGAAAATTACACATTGGCTACAAATATCTGTATTAATATCTGAATTAAATCACTGGAATATACAGTGATTTAATTCAGTATGATCTAAAAATCACCAGTGGCTTCTCCACAGCATGAGTTTCCATCCTGTTATCACATCCTAAAAGCAAGATCTTAGATGGTCAGAAAGATCAGGTTCCAAAAATGTGGTGTCTATTTAGGCTTGATCAAATGGTAGACAACAGAAAGGTGCTTTAAAACACATTGACCATTGACATCATACCTTGGAGAACAAAGCTGCTATGAGAAAGGAGGAAGGCAGTCAGTGACAGCTGATAGCTGCCTTGCCATCACCTAGCACACAGACTTTGTCCTTACTCTGATGCTCTTTGTCCTTGAGGTTAGGACATACCTACACCTTCTTGGTAAAGCTACCAAGTTCCAGGCTTGGGGACAATGATTTCTGAGTCTAGGCTTTGACTTCTACAGAGATGTTCATATACTGCAAAATCCTCTTAAAATGTCAACATGCTAGGGCAGGGGTATATGAATGACTGAACATGACATAGTGCAAAGATGTTGGTCCACCAGGTTCATAAAAACTGGGCTGTTACTGTTTTCCAGGGAAACTCTGGAGCCACCTCTGTGTCCTGGTGTACTTATGTGTAGACTGGACAATGTGTATACATACACATATAGACATATGCACCTACATGCATGTATAGATATATAAATATATAGATTTAACATATGTGACAAGTTCTAGAATAGGCAGGTGAGAGACAGCTTCTTTTCATAGGAAGTGAGACATGTGAAGCTATCAGAGCAGGTGAGTTTTACTTCCTATCTAGCATGGGGCAGGAGAAATTGAGGCCTAAAGAAGTGATGTCATTTTTAGGAAAGTAAAAATCCCTTCCCCTGTCTTCTGAGTAAGTTTTCCTATGGTGAAACTCACTTTCTCAGTCTTAGATCATACAGCTCAGGATGGAGTTTGCCCCACCATCCTGTAACTAAGGCAGGAAATATACACAACAGTTTACCGTGGGACCACACAAATCAGATGCCAGCCATAGAACACTAGAACAACTGCAAAGATCAATGCAAAATGACTTCTCCCTGCCCAGGAGACAGTTCAGCGCCTAGGTCCTTGTTTCTGCTGTGATTGGGTTGAGAAAGTCAATAAGAGAAAAGTCAAGCCAATGGATAGGAACAAGGTGTGGAGGTTCCCAACTGGGAGAGAAAAGAGTCCTAAAATGATCAGAACAGGGAACTGTGTTAGCAGATGAAGTCTGGGAATAATCAATACAGACAAGAGAAAGTAAAGAGATGAGGCGGAGAGCTGACTCAGAGCTAAGGGCACTTACTCCTCTTATAGTGAAGCAGAATTTGGTTCCCAGCACCAGATCAGGCAGCTCACAAAACATCTGTAACACCTGTTCCAAGGGATCTGATGCCCTCTCCTGGCCTCTGAACAGACTGCAAGCACATAGTGCACAGACATATATGAAAGTAAAACATCCACACATGTAAAATTAAAATGAAGGGGAAATAATTCTTTAATTGCTTTTTTAAAAGTCAACTGACACCCAGAAAACAAGAACAAAGCAAAACTATATGCCGGAGGTGAGAAGGGAAATAAAAGCGAAAATGTGAGTTTATTTTGGAAAGGCACCCTTCAGTGATTGATGCATCCCAGCTAGAAAAAAAAAGCTCTATAGCTATACGTGCCTTCACTAATGCTGTATGCCAAGAGCTCAATCATGGTGCAGAAGTGAGACTGCAATTTAAAAGTCTGCCTTCCACTTTATGAGACAAATAACTAGGTTGTGAGCCAGGCTCAATGAACAAGGCAGTGGAGAAATCCCCTTCCTTCAGGAAATGATTGACTTCCATGGGTCCCCAGAATAAAATTAATTTCTTGAATTGCAGGAAGTAAGTGCATAACAATCGTGTTTTGAAGAGGCAATCCACAGATGCCTGTAGAGGGCCACTTTGTCTTCTCATAAGCAGAAATGACAAGGTCTTCGTTGACAGAATAAGGAAAGAACCAGAGCTTCCAGTTTCACATCAGTAATTTCTCATGCATTATAACAACAGCAACTCTTTTGTTTATAGGTCTTAGAAATTTCCCTATAATAATGAAATTAAAAACAGCTTTGAATATTGCCTAGGACAGACCAGAGAATGTAGCTTCAAATCGGGATTTTGATTAAAAGAATAAGAAAGATATCTATTCAGGTCTGTGTCCAAAGTGACCGATCCTACATGCATTGCATTCTCATGAACAAATTTGTTCATACCATACACAATGAATTAAAGAAGAAATGTGAGAGGTCGTTTTCAATTGCAGAGACTCAGGGCTGAATCTATTCCTGTTGCATTCAGGTAGATGCTCTCCCTCCGTCTACACGCGGTTGTGACAGCTCAGTTGCCTGGTGCTCTCAGACTGTTGTCCTGCTCTCCCACCAGCTTAAGGCCTATCCATGATCCTTGAGTCAACAACAATAGTGCTGCGTGGAAAAGCAGTCCTACAAGATGATAGGAATTCAGCATTCCCAGTTTAAAAAACAAAAAGAATGTTTGAAAATACTTCTCAAAAAGAATTATTTTCTTTTTTATACATAATAACATAGTTGTACTATGATAGTGTGTTTCATGACACATACAACATTACTTTCCAAATAATTTTCCACAATTATCACAGTCGAGCAGAGTGACTCAGAGTGAGAGAATTACCAGGTACCTCCCCAGCTGAGGAACTGCTGGCCATTGATGGCTCTTAGGGAGGGAGATATACTTTTCTTTGAGGATGGAGGCACTCAGATCACTCATGTGCCAGTGGATGGCCCTATTCCCGTGTGTTCATGGGTTAATGAAAGAGGAGGACATGAGGTAGGGAAGGGGTGGGTGTAGGGTGAGTTGGTGGGGAATCAGTAAGAGGATTTAATCAAAATGCATTGATGAAAATTTAAAAAAAAATCAAAGTGACCCAGGAAACAAAACAAAGTGCATCCTTTGTGATGTGCCATCTATATAAGCAAGGCATTATTTAGGAGTTGGAGAAAGTTCTGAAAGTGGCTTCTCTCCCACACTGGAGTCCAGATTGATTTGACTGTTTTCTGAGTATGATACAGTACTGTGGTATGTCCGGCAAATGTTGTTTCAATTTCCAGAATCTAAGTAGGGTACAATTTGAAATTGTATTTGGATTTCTTAGAATAAAAGTCCAAGAACATGCATTCAAACTGAAGGCTAACATGTGATTCATTTCTCTCCACCCATCCATTCCATTTAATCTTATCTGTCGCAGAGAAGGCATTGACCACAATCTGAAAACGCAGAGGCCCCCCAGCCTGCCCCACAGCGGCTCTCCACCTTGCCCATTCTCCCCACTTGTTTTTAATCTTCCCTTCGAGAGAAACCTCTGCTCACTCTTGTGGGAATCCACCCAGGCCAGCCCGGTTCCCAGTAACTCTCTCACCTCTTTCCCAGTCTGTCTTCCACAGCCCTGCAGTGTGACAGAAGCAGATACATATGCTTAATGTCTCTTCGTTGACTTTCTGTCACTGTGACAAAATACCAGAGAAAATCAACTTAAAAAGAAGAAGATTTTATTAGGGCTCAGGGGTTCAGAGATTTTTTTACTCTGTGGCTGCCATACTCCTTGGATTGCGTTGAGGCAGAGCACTAAAGTATGGCATATGCCACTTACTTCCAAGAGTTCAGGAAGCAGAAACAGCCAAGTTGGAGGTAGAAACAGGATACCAATAACCTCTTCCAGAACACACCTCAGTGATGTCACTTGACCCAGCAGACCCCACCCTCTGAAAGCAAAACATTGTCATTCACATTTTTTTATTCTTATTTTCAGTCCATCACTGAGGTCTCCATCCCAAGAGCAATTCTTAGAAAGTCATCTGAAAAAGCATTCCTAGCTCAGGGAAGCACACTCCTGAAGTTTGATTACCATTATGAGTGGGGTGCATGACCTTCCAAGATGTCAATAGCCCTCCAGGCCACCCTGTGGTGGCTCTTTCTGTGCTCATGAGGAAGTTTGCTACTGCCAGTCTGAAGCCTGACAAAGCTTGGAATCTATGCTGCAGACCCCCAGGGTAACCTGTAGCACTGTTTCTAAGCATGTGCTGTTTCACAGAGCACAGTATGCAACAGTATCAATCCAGTTGTCTTCTCAAGATGTGAACACATTCTTCAGGACCTATTAAAGAAGGGCTTATAAATGAAGTCCTAACAGTTCACAAGGGTATAGGAAGACAATCATGAAACAAAGTAACAAGTCACAGAGACTCTTGCAGTCTGTCAGAGCTCATATCCACCCAAGAGCAGATGAAATCATCAGCCACAATCCCTAAACAAAACTACTGCCCACAGCTCTGAGTGGATGCATCTCATCCTTCCTTGACAGGACAGTGCTTCTGGCTCAGTGAATTTGCTAGTTGTACCATTACACTTTAATAGAAGATCCATATACCAAACACATCCAAATGCCACCACAGGTCTTGAAGAGCTAACAAAAGCAGCTACAGAATTTCTACGCAAAGGGCGTTCAGAGTGATGATCTAAGTGAGTGCAGAGGTTGGGAGATTCATGTTATATTTCAGTCTGCATTAAGCAATTGTTGTTGGATGAAATCATTTCTTGGAAGACAAAATCCAGTGTATTTGACACTGTGTAAAGGAGATGGTCCTTGTGTCTTTCCACTTATCTGTTATTAGAGACAATTCTAGTAACAGAATGATGGGGTGACTGCAAAGCAAAGAGCCCACAGTGCCCAGGGAAACCCGAGAAGGGGACCAGTTCAACCCTGAGGATACTGTCATCTCCACCCATCACAGACAAAATAACTTAAGTCCTGTTTGAAATAGGAAAACATGGTGTTTGCATTTGGTCTAGTCAACAAGATTCACAGCATGGACTCAGGGAGTCTTGTTGGACTAAAACCTAGTTATAGTCAGAACCCTTCATCAGAACTGAACCCAAATCTTTCCAAATGTATGCATTCCCCTTGCCCTTCAACCAGACACTCTTAGGCCAGGCTCTTAATAACAATAACCAAGTTTCCACACTCAAAAAAGGGAGGTGGTGAATTACGTCTTCCTAGATGAGGATCAGGGTTTCCAAGGGGGCTCTCTTGTAGCCCCATCATTGAGGGTGATGCTGTGTGGCAACTTTGGTTCATATATGCACACTCCATGATGCTCCCAAGGATAAGTCTATAGTATCCCAGACCTGTTGTTAAGTGGCATGTGACTCCATCAATAAGATCCACAGTGGCTGAAATAAAAATAAGATTTTTGTATAGCAGAACTGCCTGTGTCGGGATGACAGTACAGGCTTATTTAGTCATGTACTGTAAACACACCCTGCCAAGAATTATAACTAGAATAATAAATTGAATGTATATGGTAGGTGGATGTGCTTCAATGCTCTTAAGAATCGTAACAGTAAAAGGCCAGACACTGGGGTGGCCTCAGCTTTGCCAATACTCCTTTACAGAACCCTAAACAGATAAATTACTTTCTTGGGTCTCACTTCCCTAACCTATAAAATGTGGAAAATCATAATCTATCCTATAAATTGAAGTACTTGAAGTACTGCCCTTAAACTATTCAGTGTAGTCCATGTACCTGGTATAACTCAGTACATGAAAGCTATTATCAACACCATCAAGATTTAAGATCTGGGCAAGATTTTGTGGTGTGTGTGTGTGTGTGTGTGTGTATGTGTGTGTGTGTGTGTGTAAGAGAAGGGGCTGGAGAGTGATGGAGAGTGTCTATGCTGTATATATGGTATGTGCTCACAGACATGTGTATGGAGGTGCGTGTTTTGTATACTATAGAGGACAAGAGAGGATGTCAGGCATCCTGCTCCATCACTTTCCAGCTTACTGGACCTGGAATAGGCTGATGGGCAGCAAGCCTTTTGTCTCCTCTCAGTCTCCCCACAGCACTGGGATCACAGACAGGCACAGACATGAACAGCTTCCTTTATGGGTGCTGGGGGATTGAACTCAGGTCTTTGAGCAAATAAAGTGAAGCCCTCTTTCTCACTGATCTCATCTCCCCAGCCCCGGGTTTAAGTTCTGAGCAGCACTTATAAAGTCTGTTGGAATCCTCAGTGAGCAGGTACTGAACTCTGCACCTTCCAGAAAGATAAAAGTATTTCACTTCCCTACAAATACTCCTGACTAGCTTCATGGTGGGTAAATGTCCAGCATCAACCTTAACTTGAATCCTTAGATCTGATGCTCAGAAATGTGTTTATTCAACAAACAACACAACCCTTAACAAGTGAATGACACTTCTAAACACTTAGTATTTCTAATGCTCTGCAAGTTAAATCTCACCCTGAATGAGATGTGGAAACTGAGGCACAACAAGAATCAAGAACATTCCCCAGCACTTGCTCCAACAGGAAGATAGGCAGGGCTATATGGTCCATTTCCAGGCACATTAACACAGAATCTGGGCAGTCATTGTCATGCTTGGCTTCATAAGGCAGCCTCACACCCTGCCTTCTCAGTTCAGCCAATCCTAAGTGTTTCCTGCTTTCCTCATTATCCCAAATGCTTCAAGGGAACCTGTTGTCTACTCTGAATCCTTCACTCCCCTTAGCATATGCTAACCTACCATACAGTGTCCTCTAGATCCTGTGCTCCAGATTATAGCCTTAGACATCCATTCATATTCTTGCAAATTTGCCCCCACGGTGGCATCAGTTCCTCCCCCTGACCTATATTAATTGATCTACTTCACTTTCAAGCAAAGAGAACCAGGTGGTGTGTCCTAATTTTATGCACGTGTGACTTCACCTACCCCACTAAAATGTAATCGCCAAGAGATGATTTCAAGCTTTGTCTTGTTTTATTCTTACGATCATTTGCCTACCCTAACAGGGCTCAGACATCTTACAAAGCAGAAGGATGTGTGATGTCAATTTGATCGCATTCCCGGACACCCCCTTCTGTCTCCCCGCAACCCTGCCTCCTGCCCCACCAAAACTGAAAAGACACAATTTTGTGCCCTAGTCAAGATCGCCATCTGGTGGTTATCTCCTTAAATAGTTTACAAATACTGTGCTTTAGTGGTAACAGATGAGCCACAGAACAGAAGGTCAACAAAAGCCCCTCCATGTGCAAGAAACCACAACTAATGCATAGCATCCCTGTTCTAAGAAGAAAAGGTTAAGCGTCGAGTGAACCAGGTGCAAGAGCATGCTCTGACATCCCAATTCATGCCTGGCTATTAACCCCTGCAGACGAGGCAAGACTGTCTCTGTCTTCATTTGCCTACTTATAGTAAAATAAAACTGGACCTTTAAATTATTTCTTTCTTATTATCCGCAAGTGAAGGTGCAAAATTAATCTCACATTTCCTATTTAAACACCATCTCACAGAAAGGTGGCCTGTCCTCAACAGGAAGATTTTTATTTAATAATTCATGTCTTCAGGGACAGAACTATTGTCCAGTGTGGAACCTCTATGCAAACTCTCTTTCTTTGGGAAAAAATTAAATTAATTTACAAACAAGTGGGGCTTCACAAGGCTTCTTCATACTCCTTATTTTTGGTAACAGCCTCCATCTTCTACAACACACCCCCATCCTCTACAACACACCAGCATCCTCTACAGCACATCCCCATCCTCTACAACATACCAGCATCCTCTATAACACACCCCCATCCTCTACAATACACACCCATTTTCTACAACACACCCTCATCCTCTACAACACGCTCCCATCCTCTACAACACACCAGCATCATCTACAACACACCCCCATCCTCAGCAACACATCCATCATCTACAACACATCCCCATCCTCTACATCACACCACCATCCTCTACAACACACCCCCATCCTCTACAATACACACCCATTTTCTACAACACACTCCCATCCTCTACAACACACTCCCATCCTCTACAACACACTCCCACCCTCTACAACACACACCCATCCTCTACAGCACACTCTTCATCCTTTATAACACACACCCATCCTCAACAACATAGTCCCATCCTCTACAACACACCACCATCCTCTACAACACACTCCCATCCTCTACAACAAACTACCATCCTCTACAACACACTACCATCTTCTACAACACACTCCCATCCTCTACAACACACACCCATCTTCTACAACACACTGTTCATCCTCTACAACACACTCCCATCCTCTACAACATAGTCCCATCCTCTACAACACACCACCATCCTCTACAACACACTCCCATCCTCTACAACACACCCATCCTCTATAACACACTCTTCATCCTCTATAACACACACCCATCCTCTACAACATAGTCCCATCCTCTAAAACATACCCCATACTCCTTTCATCTTTTACCCTTATCCATGCTTAAAACTTTAGATAGGAATATTATCCACAAGCAATTGGTCAGAGAGTGTAGTTCAATGTTTTTCTGCAACCTGCCTGTTCCCAAATACCTGCAACTGCTTCCTCAATAATTGACTTAGAGGCTTAATATTACTTATAAATGCTTGGCCATTTGCTCAGTCTTATTTATTACTAGCTAACTGTTATACCTTAAATTAACCCTTATTTCTTTGTACCTTTTCTCAGTAAGCCATTTTCATCTTGCTTCCTCTGGGCCTGACTGGCAACTCCTGATTCCACCCTTTCTCTTTTTAAAATTCTCCTACTCTGGTCATCCCACCTATACTTCCTGCCTAGCTACTGACCAATCAGCATTTTATTAAATCAATTTTAGTGATGAATTATTATAGTGTACCATAACATTATCCCATAGCAAGAGAAGCTGCAGAGACATCCAAAACAAACAAGACAAGCTACTGCCATTGTTCTTAGTTGCCCCTGAAAACTAGATAATGATCCATTAATGCTGAAGACTCCATAAACTTTAGTTAAAGATGCAGAGATCCAGTCTTGGACTAGCCAGGAAGCTGTATCCCTGGTAACTAGCCTTCATCAGGATGGAAGGTGCTATAGCCTGCCTGTGAAGCAAGATGGGCAAGAGTGATGAGACTGATTACGGGAGATGGTGGTTTGAGTAAAAATGGCTCTCATAGGTTCATATATTTGAATGCTTGGTCATCAGGGAATAGTGCTACTTTTAAGGGATTAATATGTATGGTCATCTTGGAAAAAGTATATCATTGTAAGTAGGCTTTGAAGTTTCAAAAAGCTCACTCCAAGCCCAAAGTCAGATTTACTCTCCCTCTCTCCCTCCTTCTCTCCATTTTTCTCTCCCCTCTCTCCCTTTCCACTTCCCTTCCCTCTCCCCACCTCTCCTGACCTGTGGATCTGGATGTAGAACTCTTAGTTCTTTTTCCAGTACCATATCTGCCTGTCTGCTGACATGCTTCTTGTCATCCTGATATTGAACCAAACCTCTAAAAACTGTAATTGAGCCACCTAAATTAAGCACTTTCCTTTATAAGAGTTGCCATAGTCATGCCATCTCTTCACAGCAATAGAACACTAACAAGACTGGGGTATCAATCATTTCTCTTGATTATATCTGAAGCCTGATCATTGGAAAGAATCAAACTTAACACTGTAAACATGGTCAAAACCCATGACTAGAGAAGTCATGGGCCCTAGGGGAGAATCTATGGATATTGATTTGATAAGTGGACATGTTGTCACCTCCCCTCTAAGTATTCATGCTTTCATCCATAGATCTGTACTACTGTTCTCAACTTTAGTCATAGAAGATTTTTACTGCAAACTCAGAACCAAGCAATGTGCTGAGGATCAGTGACTGTGAGTGTCCAGCTATAGATGGGATGTCTATTCTCCTCCATCCCCAGGACTCAGAGAACAACACAGAAGAGGGGAAGAAAATACCATTAGAGTTGAAAAGCAGTGGTGTTGGGGAAATGTTTTCTCTGGGCATGACATGTAGCGTTCACCAACTCATAGCAGCTGTCCTCACCAGCATAAGATCAAGCCAGTCAAAGATTCCAGCAGGAAGTCAGGGAGAAGCACCCAAGCCCCTTCAGTGTGAAAGACAAAAGGGAGTTTATTAAAGAATAACGCTGGATACCCTCAAGGAGTAAGAGTGGCCAGTGGCTAGAGGGGCCCTTGTAGATCTAAACACTCTCAAGGGGTAGAAATTTAAAATGTCACTGGGATAGACAAGTTTCCTAAAGAGTTTACCTGGTGATCAACAGGCCTACATGGCTTTGAGAAGAGGCAATGGTGAGGCCTCATTCTTTATAAGAAAACCTCCACATGGTAATCTGCTAAGTTTGGGGGATCATGGGACTAATTCTAGCTATTTCCAATTCATCTCACCAGTAATTTGAGTTCTACAGCTGTGGTTCTTGATTTTAAAGGTGTTAATTTCAAGGGAGTATTCCAGCCACAAGGTCCTCTCACCTTATTGATATGGGACCAGCTAACAGACACCAAAGTTAGACCAAAGACATGTGACAAAGGACACCATGGTGGCAGAAAGAATAAAGTTGTTTTCAGTTTAAGGCTACCCAACCCAATTCATTAATAACACTGCTTTAGGCCAAATAAAATACCCATTCTAAAGTATAAGCTAGCAGAGAATATAACCACACAGAGCCTCACATGGGAATAGAGATGTGGTTTATGAGAAACGGGAAGGAAAGCTCATCCACTGTAACTGTGCTCATGGAAAAAATACAGAAAATCTGAATGTTCTAGATCAAGACACAAAGCTCCAACACCTAATAAAAACGAAAATGGTCAGAGTGAAATTCTGACATTACACAGCCCTGAGAGAGAAGCAGGAGCTACCCAAAGTAGACCTGGTGTTCACGAAAAATAGTCAGTGGCATGGAGAGTGGGTTTGCAGAAAACCAAGCATGACGCTAGTGTTTTTTTTTAAAAAAGGTCAAAATAAATATGATTCAAGAAAATATAAATATATAGAAGAGAGCAGATAATAGACCATTGAGCAAAGAACTATTCTTCCAAAAGGAGAGACAATTTACAACAGAAAATAGTATTCAGCCTCGAGGAGAGATTAATTTAGGATGAAGTCCAGAGGCTGATTTTCTGATGGCTCACTAGTTTTTCAATTTTCCAGGAAAATGTCATAAAGAATATCACAGATATTATATTTTAGCATGGCATCTGGCAAGGCCCTGGAGAGAAAGTGCAGTGGCTAAGAGAGCTGGCTGTTTCACAGAGGACTTGGAGTTTGGTTCTAAGCATCCACATAGGACAGCAATGGCCGCTTATGCAGGGACTTGGGTTAGATGCCCAGAACACACATGGTGGTTCACAACCACCTGTAACTCTAGCTTCAGAGGGTCTGACATCCTTTTGACCTCTGTGAAGCAACCACACATGTGTGGCACACAAACAGAAATAGACATAACCCATGAATAAAAGTAAATTATTTTTGATAAAAATGTATCTCACAATCATAAGATTCATAAGAAATGGTTATTGCAATAAAAATACAGGATAACATTAGTTCCTGGCTTCTCAGTGTTGAGATGGGAGTTTTCATCAAGACGGTGTCTACTGAGTTTAGACAGGGAACTATGGATTTGGGATGTAGGACAAACACAAAACAGAAAATACGCATCGATGTATTTGTTCTGTACTTTTCTCGAAACTCTCATTCCATCCCAAAGATTACTCTATATTTCTATATAATAACAACTCAAAAAAATTTCCCCAATCCAAACCTTAATATTCCCTTGAATATTATGTCCTGGTTTCTTCAAATTATTAAGCTCTTGTCACACAATCATTAGGACCTGCGAGCAGGTTCCTAAACCCAAAGCGCACATGTCTAGCCAGCACTCCTATGGTAAGATGGGAGGTGGAAACTAGAGAACCCCAGATTTCAGCCCATCTAGCTGGTGAAGTGGAAGGCAACGGGTAGTATGTGAAGTTATCCTCTGACCTCCATATGTGTGTTGTAGAGTGAGTGCAGGGAGAGAGAGAGAGAGAGAGAGAGAGAGAGAGAGAGAGAGAGAGAGAGAGAGAGAGAGAATTCTTTTCTTGCATTTTCTAATAGAAAAATAGAAGGCACATTGAGTTCACCATTGACTTTTTCTAGAAAATTCTGGAATATATTGTTAACTCTGTTTTGAAAACACCTTTCTGGGATCCCACTTGGCTGTAAATGGAGCACATGTTCTTTTCTCCCCTGCTACCAACTCTGCACATATCTACCATTTAAACATGATTTTTCAGGCAGCTTTCTATTTTTATCTCCTGTCATCTGTCATTCTTACCTCTAGCTTTCCACTCAGGGTGGTCTTAGGATTTATTATCTAATTCTGAATATTGATAATAAAAAGGACCACATCAGCCATACACTGGGGCTGTCTCACCAAGTCAGAACCTTCAGTCTCTGTATGCAATCTCAGAAGTCAAATGAAAATAGGAGAGACAGACAGAGAGAGAGAGAGAGAGAGAGAGAGAGAGAGAGAGAGAGAGAGAGAGAGAAACAGATGGCAGTAGGGGGCTGTTAGCTAACTAGTAGGAACCTCAGGCAAAGGCTGACAGAGACTGTGACTGAAAACCTTGAGGCTCCTGCAATCACCACATCTGGACTTGGGTTTAAGCCATGTCTGAAAAGAGTCCATGAAGCAACAAAGTGTGCCTTCTGGGAATCACGGCACCAAACTGTCTGCACAGATTTCTTGGAGAACTATTTTAACCTATGCTCAGCTGGATCTGGTGTTGGAAAGGGTAACATCTGTCTAGTCAATGACAACTGAAGCCAAAGATGTCATTTCTACTTGGCAGCATTTTCTGAGGTTATGAAGAAGTGAACACACACACACAAACTATTAAATATTTGCATCCATAACTTAGGCTCTTTAATGAAAGTTCTCTGATTAAATTACATTTTAAGAGCCAAAGACATGGCTCAGCAATCTAGAGCCCTTGCTGCTCTTATAGAACACCCGAATTCATTTCTCAGCATCACCTTAGCTGATTTGACAAGCACCTGTAACTTTAAATCAAGGGCAAGGACACTGTCACTGTCTCATGATTCTGTGGGTACTGCACTCATGTGTGCACAGATGCCGCCCCCTACATAGACATAGAGAGACACACAGACCTGATTAAAAATAAAAATAAATTTTAAATCAAATAAGTAAATTTAGGTGAACTCAATTAAAATGTAAGCAAAAAAAAAAAAAAAAAAAACATTAGAGGAAAAAAGAATTCCAAATTAGCCAGCAGATTTAGACCTTAGGAAACTTCAAATACTGGACATATCAGATGGATGGAATATGTTGATTTTACAAACCAATATTTCAAAACTAAGGCATGGAATATAAATGAGGATCTTCCCCAAATTATACAGAAGATTCTAAGAATCCAGTGAGAGGGGGACAGCAGAGGGTACAAGGTATCATGACTCAAATGTCCTTTATTGAGGTCTTGACTTGAAGGTTGGGTCACAGACATTGTTTTTTTTATTACTATATTTATTTTTTTTTACATGCCTCAGTGCACATTAAGAATTACGACCCAGTTCAGTTTTAAATGTTACATGGAATAAAATGTACAAATCTTCTAAAGACATTTCTTGTTCTTGTGGGCACTGCGAGTTAGGCAATTATTAGACACAGACTCAACCTCATGAGTGTAATAACCAGTTGCCTGTCCGTCTTACTCATAAACACTTTCTCTTGCCTGGCCCTGACCCTGACCTAGTTGGGGCAGCCTGACTTTGAGCTGTGAATGGAGGATGTTATGTTCTTTCCTTCACTTATTCCCTACTTTTATTTTCCAAATGAAAAGCTGAGTCCTGGAAAATTATACTCCTGCTTGGTACCCATGAAATTGTCTGCCAGGCCCTTCATGAAGGACCCTAGAAGAACACCACATTCTGAGTCAAAGGAAAGACCTAAACATGCTGTCAGGTTAGGTAACACTCAAGAAAACCACCTGTTGGGTACTCACTCTGCCCATGAGCCCCTGGCTCACAGTAAGATCTTCCACTAGTTTTAGGAATGTTTTGATTTTACATCTAATATCCACTTATGAGTACATACCATGCTTGTCTTTCTCACTCCAGGTTATCTCACTCAGGATAGTATTTTCTACTTCCATTCATTTGCCTGCAAATTTGATGATGTCTTTTTTTTATACTATTGAGTAGTACTCTATTATGTGTATGTACCTCATTTTTTTTTATATTCATTCTTCAGTTGAGGAATATGTAGGTTGTTTTCAGCTTCTGGCTATAAGCAATAATGATGCTATGAATATAGTTGAGCAAATGCCAAACCCACAGCTTCAGAGAAGCTAGCTAACAAGGAGAAGCCTAAAAGAGATGCATGGATTGCCCAGAGAAGAGGAAATTGATGAGATTTCCTGAGAAAACTGGGGGTGAAGGGGGCATAGAGGGCAGGGGATAGGGAATGAAAAAATAAGGGAATAGGATGGTCCAGCTGGAACAGAGAGAGAGTAGGGGAGCACTGAAAGAGATATCTTGATAGACTGAGACATCATGGGGTTAGGGAGAAGCCTGGTGCTAGGGAAGTTCCCAGGAATTCACAAGAATGACTCCAGTTAGACTACTAGCAATAGTGGAGAGAATGCCTGTGATGACCTACCTCGTTAATCACATTGATGACTACTCTGTCATCATAGAGCCTTCCAGTAACTGATGGAAACAGATGCAGAGATCCACAGCCAAGCACCAGGAGTCTAGTCAAAGAGAGGAAAGAGGGATTATATGAGCAAAAGGAATCAAGATATTGATGGGGAAATCTACAGAGACAACTGAGCCAAGCTCCTGGAACTCACAAACTTTAGACTGATACCTATGGAGCCTACATAGGACCAGACTAGGCCCTCTGCATAAGAGAGTAGGTTGTGCATTTGGTCTGTTTAAGGGATCCATGGAAGTAGGACCAGGATCTATCTCTGATACATGAGCTAGCTTTTTGGAGCCCACTACCTGTGATTGGAACACCTTGCACAGCCTTGATGCAGGATGGGAGGAACTTAGGCCTACTTCACCTGAATGTACTAAACTTGGCTAACACCACATGAGAGGCCTTACAATGGGAGGTCTCCAGCCCCGGGGGTGTTTCCTTCAGTATTATAAGAACTACAGTAATGTCTGATGCCATTGTAGTCATTGTTGCCCAATTATCCCATGTATATTTTCTCACTATTGATACATCCGTCATTTACATTTATTTAGGTGTTTCACAGTTTAACTCTTTCCTGCTGCCTTGTGTGTCCTAAGGAGTGAGTGACCTCAGGGTGTCAAGCCTGGCAATGGGAGTCTTTACCTGATAAGATATCACACTGTCCCTGTTAGTAGTTGTAATACAAGAGTCAACCAAGGGTGAACTGTGACATCACAGGTTCTGTACCTTTGGTCTCTTAGTCTAGAACTGTAATAATATATGATAGCACTGCTAACTTTGCTTATATTATGTTTTGTGGTGTTTATATTTTTAAGAGTTGGTGAGTTCTGTAGGCTGCTACAAGTGATAGAGGACTGATCTCTAAAATATATAGAGAACTCAAAAAAAATAGAGCCCAAAACCTTGAATAAATGAATCAAAAACTGGGGTTGAGAACTACAAAGGGAATTCTCAGCAGAAGAATTACAAATGGCTAAAAGGCACTTGAAAAAGTGCTTGACATCTTTAGCCATCAGAGAAGTGCAAATCAAAACAACTTTGAGATACACCGTACACCTATCAGAATGGCTAAGATAAAAGACACAGATGACAGCCTATGCTGGAGAGGTTGAGGAGCAAGGGGACCACTCCTCCATTGCTGGTAGGAGTGTAAGCTTGTTCAGCCACTCTGGAATGCAGTATGGCAGTTTTTCAGAAAACTGGGAATCCATCTTCCCAAGGATCCAGCAATACCACCACTGGGCATATACTCTAAAGATACATATTCACACGTGAAAGGCATTAGCTCAGCTATGTTCATAGCAGCATTACTCATAATAGCAAGAACCTGGAAATAACCTAGATGACTGTCAACTGAAAAATGTATTAACAAACTGTTGTACATCTATACAATGGAGTACTACTCAGCAGTAAGAAAAAATGATATCCTAAAATTTGCAGGCAAATGGATGGATTTGGAGAATATCCTCTTGAGCGAGGTATCACAAACCCAGAAAGATAAGCTGGGGATGTACTTACTAATTAGTGAACTCTAAACTAAAAAGCAACAAGCAAAGCATGTCCAATCTGCAAACTTTAAACACTGAACAGCTTGGGATCTGAAACATCTTGGACTGGCACCTTGGATCGCACTCCCTCTCTAGAGGAACAACTAACCCAGTCTTGATGTTGGGGTGAGGAACCTGGATCTGCCAGAAGTGGATACTGAACTAAGCCACATTGGGACCTGGGGACCTCCTGCCCTTGCTAAGCAGGAGATAAACTGATGTGGAGAAGAAAGAGCGACTGGAAGGGGCGTGAGGGGGAAGGGAGCTTGGACAAGAGTATACACAGATTAAAAAATATGACTTTATTTTAATAAAATATTAATTGCAAAAGTCCCGAGATCAGAAAAAAAAGAGTTGGTGAGTTTGTACAATTCCCATTATTCTGAATAGGTGTTTCTTTTTTCTTACAGTTAGATTGAAGTTGGACACTTTTTGAGTAGAACACCAGAGAGACAGGGTCATGTATAGCATATCCCATTGAACATGAAAGGGCTGCCACAACTGTTACTTACATGTGATTAGTTAGGGTCAAGCTGATGGCTTCTGGGATTTCAAAATCTTTATTTTTACGTCTTTGTATATGTGTATATGTGTGTGTGTGTGTGTGTGTGTGTGTGTGTGTGTTTTGAACACTATGAATGTGTTAGTGTTTCTGTGTATTACATGTGTGCAGATGTCTTCACAGACCAGAAGAGGGTATTAGGTCTGCTGGAGATAGAATTATAGGTACTTGTGAGCCTCTCAGTGTGGTTTCAGGGAATTGAACTCGGGTCCTCTGCACAGCACTAAGTTCTTTTGACCTAGCAGTAAGTATGTCTCTTTATTCCTGGGTCTCTTTTTTTAAATATTAGAAATCTATTAATATAGTCCATAACATTACCAAATCAAAGGAATAAAAGCCATATGACCATCTCAAGAAGAAAGTATTCATTAAAATTTAACATCTCATTCTGATGAACATATATTATTAATTATAATAATTATGTGCTTCACTATAGCATTCTCTCTCTATCTCTCTCTCTCTCTCTCTCTCTCTCTCTCACACACACACACACACACACACACACACACACATATATATAATGATATATACTCTCAATGTTCTCTTGTCCTATTCCTAATAAACCCTTGGAACTCAGAATCATAAAATCGTACTTTCTGATTATGCTAAGTTATTGAAGGAACAAACTCTGACACTGTGAATGAATGTTTTGCCCCAGATTTATTCAAACCTCCAGTTTTCCACATACAGTGTGAGTGAGTTTGACTTGACCTGGAGGTGGGAAATGGTGATTTTACTCTTTCCTGAATTTGGGAATCTTCTATAAAGGTATTTCTTTGTGCCCACTCTGTCACCTTGGGTATTTCTTTGGAGTCTTTATTCAAAGTACTTTAGTTCACTGGCATCGTTACTCTGTTATTAACTCTCAAATTGTCCCATGCTTGACCCACATGAACCTTTCCAGCTGGCTCCTGTGTGCTCATGCCCTTGAGAGCCCATTATTTCCCAGGACAGGCTGCCCCAGGCTCATCTTGTACCTCTAAACCCAACCTGGAATTGACTTAATAGGAAAGGAAGATTAAATACATGTAACACTTAGGCCTGCTTCAACTGAATGCACTAGGCTTTGCTGACTCCCAATTGAAGGCTTTTACCCTTTTAAAGAAAAGAATGGGAGGTTTGGGGGGAAAGGGAGGAGATATGAGAGGAGGATCTGTGGTTGGTATGCAGAATGAATTTTTAAAAATTGTTAAAAAAAAAAGTCTTTCTCTTCAATAGGAAATAGCCAAAGGTCCTGGGCACCAGCAGAAAGGTCTTCAGGACAATCAAGCCCTAAACAGGAAATGTAGTTCTAGGACAGCCATGATGATTTAGCAAGCAAGACCACCAATATCTCCAAATAATTTCAAGCCAAGTACAAGAGGTTTTCTTACCCATAAAATAAGCAATTGATGCTGGCAGAGGGCATGCTTCTGAAAAGCAAACAGTTTGCCCATATTAGAAACATTAGAGAAATTTACATCTTGGGAAAGTTCACAAAAATTACAAAAAAAGAAGAGAATATTTTGCTTTGAAAACTTTACACATCTGTCTGAACATTCCAAGTTTAAATGAAAAACAATTTTGAAAAGATACAAGTGAATTCAAAGAAGGAAAACACTGTGTTTACTTCTGAGAATGTCTTGGGATCAGAGAGAATGGAGTTGCAGATGAAGCAGGCCCATGAAACTGTCAGAAAAACATAAAAAAGCAGACTCATTACAGGAAGCCCATATATAATGGCACTTTAGGATACCTCTACATGGTTATGGGGAACCATTATGAGGCTCTCGTGATTAACAGACTGCAAACTGGACTTTCAGCTCACTCCATGTCAGCCAAGAAGTCCATTCCTCTCTCTACAGAATGTCTCTGTAAAATAGCCCAAACACAGAGTGGCTCATTGTTAATTATATTGATAGTTGCTTCATTTTCTCACCTCTACTTCATTAGGATTATGGAATTTAGTGGGTACCAGAGTGTGGGATCCTGAGGAGAGAAAATGCTGAGGCACTTAGCTTCCTGAGCACTAGACTGACTTCCCTATGACATTCCAATAGAGCAGGTCACTTAGGTTTGCCCCGACATAAAACCAGTTGCCCAATGTTCTAATCTCTGCTATAGAAACATCCTGACATAAAAGTTGAAAGGATTCCTGGCACATAGCAGCTACATGGTAAATGTGCTATTCCAATAACCCAATATGGCACCTGATGAGAGAAGAATACCTGGCATGTAGCAACCACGTGGTAAATCCAACATGGTGCTGCAAGAACATGCTGGTAAACAGAGGGCACACCCCTAAGCATGGCTATGTAAATCTGTGCCCACCCATTCTCTTAAAAGGAGACACCATATGAAAGACAGTCTCTTTTCTCTTCTGCTTCTTTTGCTTTGTACTCGCCTGGCAACTCTCCTGAAGAAACTCTAATGTCAGGTTGGTAATGTGTGTCTGTTCTCATGTTGGAAAACAATATTTTAAAGTAATTTGAGAAGAAAGAGTTTATTTGCCTTACAGTTCTAAGATGTAGTCCATCAAGATGGGGAAGTCAAGGCATGAAGACAGGGAGAGAGGAGAAATAGTGGGCTGAATCTCCACTATGGTGTCACTGGGAGGAGGGATGGGACAGAATGGTAGTACCAAGCAGGCTCAGGATTGGCCATTTTGAAGAAAATCTATGGACTTCAGATGTTAGGTGTTGTCCCCAATATCTGAGATGTAATCTTACAATAGTTGGGGAAGATGAATGGTGGTCCCTAGTATAAATGTGTCTGAAAGGCTATTATTTGCTTAGCATATTACATTTCCCCCTTTTCCACTGGATGATATCCACTTCAGCTCACAGATCCTTGGGGAAATGTATGGAAACATTTCAAGGCAATAGATGTAAGAGCTTACTATAGAGGCAGAGACAGAAAATCTGCTAGTGCAGGCAGAGCATTTGTGATATGAGGAGGGGTGTCATATGTGTAAAGAATTTAATCTAACCAAAACCATTTAAGTTCTTACAAGACTAATATTCTATTAATACTGGGCTCAGTTATTTTTCTCATTACTGTAACACAGAGCCCAGTGAAAGTAACCTAAGGAAAGACAGGTTTATTCTGAATCACAGTTTGAGAATCTAGTCCATCACAGTGGGAAAGACTATCTGTGGGAGGCAGGAGTGTGAAGCAGCTGATTGTATTGTTTTCATAGTCAGAAACAGAGTGAAATAATGGCTGATGCATGGCTTATTTCTTTTTTATAATTTAGTCCAGAACTGAAGCCCATTGGGATGACGTTGTCTATGTTTGAGGCCAGTCTTCCCACCACAATCAAACCTGTCTGCAGTTGCCTCCATACCCAGAGTTGTGCTTCTTAGATGATTCCAAATGGCCTCAAGTTGTCTATCAAGATTAAATACCGCTGGTCTACCCCTTATCAATTTGACACCCAAACATACCACTTTGTATTTACTGTTTTACCTGAGCATGTGTGTATGTGCAAATGTGTGTATCTCGCACGTACACAGGTACATGTGCATGTGAGAGGGTACACTTTGACCCTGAGTGTTCTCCTTGATCATTCCACTTCATTTTCTGGGTTCCGTGAGGGAACCCAGAGCTCCCTAATTTAGTTCTTCAGCCAGCTTTTCCCAAAGATCCCATTCTCTGCCTCGAAAACACAGGGATTACAGGTGGGATAGCACATTATATTGGTGCTGGAGTTCTGAACTTGGGTCCTCTGTTTGTGAAGCATGTACTTGAACTCGACCTGGGATCCCAAAAGGAATGAAATGGATTGATCAAAGCACTTCGTGCTTCAAGACCCGTGTGCCGGAGCAGTGATTCCAACCCTGAGTGATCTGAGAGACTGTTGATGTTTTCTGAGGAAACAGTACTTAAGCAGAGTGGAAGGATGGTTTCCAGAGGTGCTGGTGATGCAGTGAAAGGCACTAATTTGGCCAGACATACTTCTATACATTTTATGGTGTAGTAATGTAAAGTTTTAAAAAAATGTTAACATGGTGTTTCATTTCAAATTGAACTCTAAGTGTTACATGTAATTAGTCCTCCTTTCAAGTCAATTCTAGGTTGGGTTTAGAGGGACAAGATGAGCCTGGGGCAGCCTGTCCTGGGAAACAATGAGCTCTCAAGAGCATGAGCACACAGGAGCCAGCTGGAAGGGTTCCTGTGGGTCAAGCATGGCAAAATTTGAGAGTTAACAACAGAGCAATTATGCCAGTGAACTAAAGTACTTTGAATAAAGATTCCAGGACTTGGCTCCAAAGAAATACCTAAGGTGACAGAGTGGGTAAGAAGAAATACTTTTATAGAAGATTCCCAAATTCAGGAAAGAGTAAAATCACCATTTCCCACCTCCAGGTCAAGCCAAACTCACTCACACTGTATGTGGAAAACTGAGAGTTTGAATAAGTCTGGGGCAAAACATTCATTCACAGTGTCAGAGTTTGTTCCTTCAATAGCTTAGCATAATCAGAAATTATCCTTTTATGATTCAGAGTCTCAAGGGTTCATTAAGAATGGGAGAGGGACAAGAGGACTTTTGGAGTATATATTATTATATATGTGTGTGTGTGTGTGTGTGAGAGAGAGAGAGAGAGAGAGAGAGAGATAGAAAGAGAGAGAGAATACTATAATGAAGCACATAATTAATATATAATTAATAATATATGTGCATCAGAATGAGAAGTTGAAATTTAATCAATACTTTTTTCTTCCTGAGAAGATTATATGGCATTTATTCCTTTGATTTGGTAATGTCATGGACTATATTAATATATTTCTAATCTTTTTTTAAAAAAAAAAAAAGAGGCCCAGGGACTAGAGAGACATCTTGATGGTCAAGAGAACATACTTCTTTGCAGAGGACCTAAGTTCAGTTCTCTGCAACCACCCTGGGCATCTCACAGCTACCTATAATTCCAGCTCCAGCAGACCTGATACCTTTTTCTGGTCTCTGAAGATACCTGCATACATGTGATACACACACACACACACACACACACACACACAGGAACACTAACACATTCATACTGCTTACCACACACATATAAGTAAAAATAAATATTTTAAAGTCTCAGATGCCATCATCTAGACTGTAACTAATCACACATAAGTAACCAATTGTTGCATTCCCTCTTGTTCAATGGGGTATGCTATACATGACCCTGTCTCTCTGATGTTCTACTCAAAATGTGTTCGATTTCAATTTACTTGTAAGAAAAAGAAACACACCTATCCAGAATAATAGCCATGCTATAAATTCACCAACTCTTAATAATGTAGACACCACAAAACTTAATATAAGCAAAGTTCGCAGTACTGTCCTAGATTATTACTGTTCTAGACTAAGGGACCAAAGGTGCAGAACCTCTGATGTCACAGCTCACCTTTGGTTGGCTCTTGGATTAAAACTGCTAACAGGGACAGTGAGATATCTTAGCAGGTAAAGGCTCCCATTGCCAGGCTTGACACTCTGAGGTCACTCCTCAGGCAGCAGGAAAGAACTGAACTGTGCAATACCTAAATAAACGCAAATGGGGGAGGTACCAATAGTGAGAAAAGATAGCTGGGATAATTGGGCAACAGTGACTACAATACTATCAGACATTGCTGTCGTTCTCACAATACTGAGGTATAACTTAGTGGCAGAACATTTGCTTAACTTGCATAAGTAGGCCCCATCCTCAGAACACAAAAAGTTCTTTATTTTTGGAGATGAAAGTAGATGAATTCCTTAATGAAGGTTATGATGACACAGCTCTGAAACTCATCAAAAACCTAGGAGGGCATCTTGTCTATGGTGAATTCTTCTTTTAACTTTTCTATAGGGTCAGAATTTAAAGATAAAAGGCAAGATCACTGAACTTTTCAAAACAAAAGCTTTCATCACTCAGGAAAGAGATAAAGAAGTGGATGAGGGGAAGGAGATGAGAAGGGATGAAGGTAATGTCACTCCAGAGGCCTTCATCAGGATCAGCTCCCCCAGAACCTCATAGGGGCTTGAGGCAAAAGGGTCATTTCTAGACTCTCTCATCTAGAAATAGAAAACCAAAGACACAAACTTCAGCCAACATAATGGAAAGAGGCAGGAGCGTGGTTCAACTAGGGTCACATTTGTCATCCATCCTGAGTCTACACTGTCACTTGCAGGTGGTCGGAGCAATCAACAACCAATGACTTAAGGTAGGTTCCCAATACCCATGTGTACTGGCTCAGAGTCAACTGTGATTCTAGCTCCAAGGAAACTGAACTCTCTCTCTCTCTCTCTCTCTCTCTCTCTCTCTCTCTCTCTCTCTCTCTCTCTCTCACACACACACACACACACACACACACACACACACACACACACACAAATTAAATCTTAAAAAAATAATAGTGATTGCAAGAGATTGAACCAAAATACTAATGAAGAAAAAGACAAATATAATGATGCCTAACCATATTCTGATGTACTCATTCATTGGTGCCCACTCCAATAGTAACAAGACAGCCTTCATCCAGAAACTGATGGAAACAGATGCAGAGACCCACAGCCAAACATTAGACCAAGCTCAGGAATCCTGCTCAAGACATGACTATAGGAGCCAGAGGAGGCAAAGACATTACAAGAACATCTACAGAATCAACTAACCTGGGTTTACAGGAGCTCATGGAGTCTGAATGACAACCAGGGAGCCTACATGGAACTGACCTAAGCCCTTTACATATATGTGACAGTGACAATTGTGTAGTTTATGGGACTCCTAACAGTGGGAGCAAGGTCTCTGCCTAACTCTTTGCCTGCTTTTAGGAACCTAGTCCTTATACTTTGTTGCTTTGCCCAGCCTTTATAAATGGGGAGGTCTTTAGTCTTACTGCAACTTGATAAACCATGTTTTGTTGATATTCATGGGAGACCTGCCCTTTTCTTAACAAAAATGAGAGAAGAAGCAGATTGAGAGGGAGGACAGAGAGGAGGTGGGGGAACAAGCAGAGGGAAGGGAAACTTTGGTCCAGATGTAAAATAAGTAAATATATATAAACATATATATACATATACATACATATGAATAAATTTTATTTGATTTTACACTAGTTCCCTGGACTTTTAGTCTCTGCTTTGGTTCTTGGCTACCGAAACAGTGTTGAGTATGGGTCCCATTTCATGGAGTGGGCCTTAAGTCAAGTCAGACATTGGGTATCTGTCACAGTTTTATGCCACCATTGCCCTAGCATATTTTGGAGGTAGTGCACCATTGTAGATCAAAGGGTTTGTGGCTGGTTTGATGTTTGCATTTCTCTTTTGGTAACACTGAGAGCACCTCCCTTTACCAAAGACACTGTAACATAGGAGTGGAGGCTCTATATAGGCATCATTTGAGTTTTCTGTGTTCAATGAGTTGTGTGGATGTTGTCTTCAGCAAAAGAAAGAGTTCTGCTTTCAGTTTGTGAAGACCAAGTTGTTGTCTTGGTAACAGCCTGGGTTGTTTGGGGGATTTATATGGGACCTTTTTTAACAACAACTCAATTGGATATAACCCAATCCCTGTACTGGCTTTGTTTGGTGACAAGAGATGGCCAATTGAGACTCGGTCTCCTCATTATTTAGAGAATTTATTAGGATTGCCTTCATACACACTAGGAATCTTCCACCTCAATTTGCTTCACACCACCTCTCAAATGCCCCCCAATTCTATCTTTCCCCAAATTCCCTCCATCAAACCGATCTTCCCTCCCCATCTCCATATGATTTTCTTGTTCTCCCTCAACATCAGTACACCAATAAAATCTATTTTCCTCTCCCATGGAGATCTATGTGCCCTTCCTCTAGTTCTTTATACATAACTTCTCTGGATCTATGGATTATAACTTTGTTATTATTTATTCAATGGCTGATATCTAGATATAAGCAAATGCATATCATATTTCTTTTTCTGGGTCTGGGTTACTTCACTCAGTATGTTTTTGTTTTAGTTCCATCCACTTGCCTAAAAATTTAAAGGTACCATTTTTTAACATATAAGTAATACTCTATTGTGTAAATACACCTCACTTTCTTTTTCTGTTCTTTGGTTGAGAGGCATATAGGTAATTTCCAGTTTCTGGTTATTATGAATAGAACAACAGTGGACATAATTGAGCAAGTGGTAGGTAGGGCATATATCCTTTGGGTATATGTCCAAGAGTGGGATAGCTTGATCTTGAGGTAGATCAATTTTCATCTTTCTGAGAAATCACCACACTGATTTCCATAGTGTCTGTACAACTTCCACCAGCAATAAATGAGTGTTCTCAATATTCCATACCCTTGGCACCATGAACTGTCACTTGCGTTATTAATCTTAGCCATTCTGATAGGTGTAAGATGTAATCTCAAAGTAGTTTTGATTTGCATTTCCCTGATGACTAAGGATGTTGAACATTTATTTGTTTCTCAGCCATATATTAAATATCACTGGTCTAAATATAACCACATACTACTGGTATAAAAAAGTAGCAATAAAATACATCCTAATGATTTTCTTCTGTACTTGTAGATCAGTGCCTTATCCAGTCATCATCAGAGAAGATTTTTCCTAAAGCAGATGGGAACAAATACAGACACCCACAGCCAGACATTTCACACATAGAGATATCTTGGAACACACAGCTAGCTTTAGTGGGTAGATGTTTCCATCAAATCTCTCCTCTCAGAGTTCAGGGTACCACATAAAAGAGGAAGCAGAGTGTAAGAACCGGAAAGAATGGATGACACCAGGAGAATAAGTTCTCCTAAACCAACTGATCAAAGCTCATATGAACTAACAGAAACCAAAGCAGTAAGCATGAGCCCTGTATAGGGGTCTCTACATGGTTCTCTGTGTTATATTATGGCTTCCAGTTTAGTGTTTTTTATGGGAACTAGTGCCTTCTCTTGGGCCTCTTCTCTTTCTGTTGGTTGCCTTGTCCAATTTCAGTGTGTTTTGTTTTATGTTATTACACTTTATTTCATTACATGTTGTTATCTCTTAGAAGCCTGTTCCTTTCTAATGAGACAGAAAAGTGAATCATCTAGAGGGTAGATAGGGGGACCTTGAAGGTGCAGAGGGAGGAAAAACTGTAATCAGAATATATCTTATGAGAAAAAATCATTTTTAATAGGAGAAAATGTTTATATTTGAAAGAAAAATAGTAAGCCAGGAGTTAACTGATGAATGGTAGGATGGCAAAAGTTCAGAGAAGCCATAAGGACCCTGTGATGTCACCTCATAGTTAGGTGTAAAAAATGCACCAAACAGTAGCCACACATCTGCCTTTGAAGCCTAACGTCAGAATAAGAGGTGCAGTCCACAGAGTGCAGGATACAGCCTCAGTGACATTTCCATGGGAAGTCGGAATTTTTTTAGTGTGTGGCCTCATTTTCTTCTTTCTTTTTCTTGTGTATGTGGATCATGTATGTGTGTGTGGTGTGTGTACTGTGTGATGCATGTGTGTGCATGTGCAGCTAGCTGCTGTCAAGGCTGAAATCTGATAGTCTGTATGTCTCTCTACCTTTAAGGTCTTTCATTGAAATGAAATTAGTTCAGCAAGCTAGTGAGAATCCTCCTGTTTCCATTTTTCTAGTGCCAGGGTTACAGACCAGCACCACTCCAGTATTTCACCTCACTATTACTTGGGCCCTAACTGAGGATTCTAACTGAAGTGCTTACTTTTGCACAGCAAGATTTCTGAGCCACTTCCCACGATCCCAGATTTCTTCTTCCTTTTATGAGAGTTATGAGACAATGTTATGATTTACTACATGGGCTGAAATCCTGGAATTTAGATGTGGCCATGGTTAGTGTAGGTTTACTTTATCACACCCATGTGAGCCTATATGCAGAACTGTTTCTCCATGGGCTGCGGCACTCCCGTCCTCCTGAGTGCTAACACCCTACATATTACAATTTCCAGGAAGTCTTTTAGTCCTGTCTGGGCTATTTGCCAGCTCAGAATTCATCTGGACCATTGCTCAGAGCTGAGTCAGATTCCTGTTGTATACTTAGGCCCACTAATGTTCCCTTTTCTCTTAGAGAGCTTTCATTAAACCCAGATTGTTTGTAGATGAAGTTAACTCAAGGGCCACTAGATGGTGCCATTTCCACGTTTCTTTAACACCTCGAGGCTTGTCCTCTTGTCCAGAATCTCAGCACATGAATTGCATTCAGAATACAGTGTTGCAGTCTCTGGCTCTGCAGATTTCAGAGCGACCTCTCTGAAAAGTCAGCATTGCCTGTGCATGTTTAAAGCTATAGTCTTTGTGACACAGATCCCTATAGTAAGAGACATCTCCATCATAATTCCAACTGGACTGGAGATGGCACAGTGGTGAATAGTGCATAATATTCTTACAGAGGATCTGGTTAGGTTCCTAGCACCCACATCAGGTGGCTCACAACTGCCTGTAACTCCAGCTCTAGGAGACCCACCTCCTCTTGCCTCCAAGAGCACCAACACTCAGATGCACATATCCACACCCAGATGCACAAACATATACACAATTAAATAAAATAACTCTTTCAAGGTTTAATATGCAAACAGTTAAATAAAAACACAATTAGGAAAGGGAAGCTGAATGTGTATTACTCTTTCTTACTCTATATTTTTTTAATTTTTTATTCTCAAAGACTTGCTAGGGAATCCCAAAGACAACCATAACTGTCTTCCCCCAACAGCTTCACACATCAGGAGGATAGAAAGGCAGCAGTGCCAAGGGACACATACAAAGGTTTCCCTCAGCTTGAGACGTTGGGTTAAAGTCTCTGACACTGTAAAGGACAGGGGCTGGCTCTGCTTCTGTATTGATTATCACTGTGTTACACTCATGAAACACCTCAGGCAATTAACTTCTTGGAGATTCATCTAAAGGATTAGGTACAAATTCAGGTCCCATCAGCAAGTCTGGGCCTTGGGTGAGGGTTTCACACCATGGCAGAAGCATGTACCAGAGACCTACTCACAGCGCAAAGGGAAAGAGAGACAAGATTCTTCAAGATTACACCCAGGGATCTGAAGAACTTCACATGCTATTGTCTCCTCAAAACCCACAGCATCTTCTAACAGTGAGACACCAGGTACCAAATTCTTCAGGCATGGACCTTTAGGGAACATGCAATACGTTTGTTATAGTTGCCCCTTTCTGTAATAGTACAGGAAGTTGAAACTGCTTGAACCATGCCTTCATCCTGGGTAAAATGGTAATGACAGAGCTGCTTAATGGGCAGGGGTTTTAAAAGTTAACAATGCAAACAATATTAAAAATAGTGCCTGGGATCAAACTTTCATGGTACGCACCCTATTAACAGGGCTATATTCACAGCCCTAATCAAATATATTTTTATTTGCATTGCTCAGGTCTTGTGCATACTTATATAATGATTTCTGTAAAATATGTGTATGCACATATGCTCATGGATATTTTAAAAGGGCTTAGTGTAGGTCAGGCTGGACTCTTACTCACTCTATAACTGAGACTGAGCTTGACCCAGCCATATTCCCCTCCTACATGCTGACATTAAGGTATGCATCACCCCAACTATATTTTTGCTATTAATGACACCTGGCCTGGCAGCTGGTGAAGCAGTTCTGGGCTAATCAGCTCTCCAACCTCCAAGATCTCACTTGAGCCTAGCAACCCACAGGATAAGCACAATAGAATGTGTACCTATGGGTAGAATGGAGTTCACATGTGTTACCTTGTCACACAGCTTTGAAAAACAGAATGTAAATTCCAAAACATGTTCTAGCCTGGAAGTTGGCATTTTAGGACAAATTGCATCCGTGTTCTCAAGCCATGGCCACTCATATTTGGCTCTGGAATAAATCAACTCTTCTTCCCTTCAAGAGGACATCTTGCTGAGTAGAGAAAGTCAAGTGACCACAGCTGCTCTGTGTCACTATGGCTTTGGTCCTGTCAGGACTGAAAGAAAGAGATCTCCTTGCATGCTCCCAGTCTCCTTCCTTCTACCGGAAGTTGGCTCTTCTTCCATGTTCTGCCCATTCCTTATGTTTTTTACTAATCCCCAAAGATGCCACTAGAAAATGCTTAAAACTCTGAGGAATACACTGACATCCCATCATCAGAATGGGAAGGATAAAGAAAAGTAGGTAGGAAGGGCCTTCTGGGAAATCATGCAATGGCAGTACTAAGCATACAAAAACACAATTTCCACTTTTTGCAGTGTTTCTCTTTGGAAGGGAAATTGTCTTCTCCATGCTTTCTCCTAAGAAATGCAACCTTTGAGGTTTGAAACATATTGGCTTATAAGGCAGAGATTGAGTGTGAATATCCCATCCATGCCCACCTGGCATTCACTGGCTTCTTGAGATCTGAACGTGGATTCTCATGCCAAGGGACAAGTGTTCTAAGCCATCTCTCCAGCCCTCTTGGTTTGGTTCTCTCAGTCATGTTGTGCAGTTATCAGCCATCAGGTACTTTCGAAGAGTCAACTAGGGACATGTATGTGACTCCCTATGAAGCCACTGCCCACAATCTTCACCAGAATTACAAGACTTGGGGGTAGGCTCCTGCTGTCTTTACTGCACCTTTTATCCCACACACCCCTTTTTAGCCCCTGACACATGACTTTCCCCTTGCACATTATCAGCCTATTATGACACAAGAAACTCTGCACTTTGTATCTCAGTCTATAACCACTCTGTCCCCACAGTATATGGCTGGCTGGTTATTTTTCTTCAGGCCCTCTGTTGCAATGTCATCTTGGAAATTATTTTTCATGATCCAATTTCTACTATGACTTTATTTTTTCAAATGCAATAGTATCTGAAATTACTTTTTGATCATTTTTTCATCTTTCTATCTTATATGGGCCTTTATTATATTATTTATCATTGGAATCTTGGAGCCTAGGACAATTGACAGCACACAGTAGATATTCAATAAATGCTTACTGAATAAGTGGATGAATTCAGAGATGAGTCTTTGCCTTTTATAATCCTCAGAATCTGGGCACCTTGACTGAGCTGGCTGCAACGTTTGAAGCTTATATAAAGTATAAGTATGTGTGCTGACATAAAGGGATATTTTAGTAATCATTTATTGTGTATGCTAATATACAAACTTATTTTAATAATTATCTATTGTGTATATAAACATGCAGGGCTATTATAACAATCATTTATTTGGTGTAAAGTAACTAAGAAAGAAAGGCTACGTGAAGTTCTGGCAAACACCACAATACTTCTCAACAATAATAGTGTTAACTAGTCTTATGATAATTATGATAATTAATTTCAAAGGTTACCCAAAACTGTTATTTTATACATAATTCAAGAAGGGCATGGCTAACAGAAAGCACACTGCTTCTCACCAGCAGGGATGGTGCAATCTGCACTTCTTGACCTTCAGTCTAGATTTCCTTTTTTGTAAACTGAACTAGACACACCTGTAATCCATGGCTGTCTATCATACCTTGATCACACGAGGCAAAGGCTTATGACCAAAGCAGCATTGCAAAGAAAAATTCAGTGACTACCACTCCTGGGAACTCACTGTGTGTTTCTGATCTCCTGGAAAGAATGTCCCAGTCACATCAAGTGCACAGCATAAGCCAAGGAGCATGTAATCTAACATGGAGTGCCCTTTTTCCTTAATTCTGGGAATCACTGAGCACTCAGAACTGGTGGATTTGACTGAAGGGAGGTTTCGTCTTGACATAAAAACCAAAATGTGTCAAGGAATAAGGATGTAGGTGCTGAGGGGGGACAAAAAGGAGGTCAGGGAGGAATCAGAACAGCAGGGATGCAGGAGTGGGCGCATAATAAGGATGCCTAGGAGAACTTGAAGAACATGGTAATGCAGACTTCCCAGTCTGGTAATAACAGATTGGGAAGAAGGGAAAGAGGGAACCATAGAGGTGTGGGGGAGACGAGCATTCTGAACAGAACAGAGTGGACTGACACAGACCATGAGACAGAACTCAAGTCTGTGTGTTCTGTGAACAGAGAGCCCCAATGAGGACTGTGGCAAAGTGAGCTGGGGAGGGAATAAGAGAAGGGATGGGGAGAGATGGGAAGTCTGCCCTCTGCCCTGGAGTGCAGGGCATCAAAGAGTACAAGTGAAAACTGTGTTCACAGAACTGGTTTGTTGTGGTCTGCGTGTATGTGCATGCATGCGCATGCGTATGAACGCAGTCATGTGTATGCATATGTGCATTTGTGTTTGTCTGCGTGTGTACATGTGTAATTATATGTGTGTATAAATGTCTTTGTGTATATATGTATGTAGGTATGTGTGTTTGTGGGGAAAATGTGTTTTTGCATTTATATGTATATGTATGCATAAGTGTATGTGTACATATGTGTATATATTTGTATGTGTTTGTGTATGTGTATGTTTGTGCATGTATGTATGTACTTGTGTACATGCATTTGTATATGTGTATATGCCATCCTGTGAGTACTGTGTGTTTGTGTTAGAGGCTAGGTGTGATATGTGTATAGAGGTAGGTGTGTTTACATGTATGTATGTCTGTACATGTGCATGTAGAGGTCAGAGGTCAACTTCAGATGACATTTCTCAGGTAACATCTACTTTGGTTTTTTGTTTTGTTTTTTAGGTGTTTTTGTTTGAGGCAGGCCTCTGACTGGCCCAGGATCCCCAGATTATGCAGGACTAACTCCTCAGCAAGCCTCAGAGGCCCAGGTGTTCTCACCTCCTTGCTCCGACTTTACCACCACATCCCACTTTTACAAAATGTCACTAAGCGGTTGAATGGAACCTCAAGCACTGCGTTGATGGAGACACTTCTTTATGCCTACAATGCACAGTCTCATCGCAATGACAGAAGGGTCCTGACACCGACTTAGGGTGCTGCAGACTCACAGTCTAGTACCTAAACCAAGAGAATGAAACTGTAATGCCATATGAATGATGGAAGTGGTAGGGATAAAAACAGATGTCACAGGATAGATACCCGTGGCTCTGCAGCACCTCCTATACCCAGATGACAGTGGGAGCTGCAGATCAGAAGAAGGGGTGGCTTGAAATAGAATAGCTGTGTAATACCAGAGTTCCCAGCTAAGATGAGGCTCAGGTCATAGTCAGCCCTGGTGAGAAAATGTGACTCCGCTGGAATAGGGCTGTGTGGCAGGTGTTGCTGAAATCCTTGAACTTTGAGGGTTCCGAGATAAGCCTGGATGGTGGATTCACAGAAGTGACACATTCCTCCTTACTCAATGGCCCCAGAGAAACCATTATGCAGCAGGAGCTAAATAGGACAGTGTTAGCTTTCTCTGGCTCAGGCTTCACTTACTTCTGGGTATCAGACTAATAGCTAGAGTCACTTACCATGGAAAATGAAGGATGTGATCAGAGATGGGAGGGATGCCATGTAAATATCACTGTAAGATGAGGCTAAATATATGGCCAGGACCCTAAAGAGTATGCTGAAGAAAGAATCCTCGTCCTGGACCAAGGATGAGTGAGGGACGTCTTGCTGGCAGGAGACACTCTTCTTGAGCAAGAATTAAGATCCTGAAAAAGGACCTAGGGCAATTGTTACCATTTATTCTCATAGAAACTTAGAGAAATGGCCAGCAATAAATGAAGTAACTATACCAGAGTTAGATATCAGGCTTAGAAAACTGGATCGTGGAGTCAAGGTTCTTAGAAAGTGGTTACCCCAGACTGTTTCTAGTATTGGAATTGGGATCAGAAACCCAGCTTACTGAGCATATTTCTCAGAAAGACTCAGAGGACATTCTGGTGAGTGAAGAACGAGCCACGGAGTGTCACCAGCATCATCCACAGATCATAGATGCCTCCGTGGCTGACTCTGACAATGGCAGAGACATTGGCATGACTAGGTTTTCTAGAAGCAGCAGGAAATGAAAAATTATCCAAGTCTGGTAGCCAGGTGGCAGCATGTGACTGTGGAAAATAGAGCAGGCCTAATTAACCAATCATCTGAGAGCTTTGGTACCTTACCAGGCCACAGTGTTCTAGCCGCAGTAACACATGGTATCTGAGCAACAACATAATTGAGCATCCCAGTGGGAATTAACACTTTCTCCCTAATTCCCAGATGTGAGCCTTCGCTGGCCCCCATCAGCATCTTCTTGCATACTATGTAGTGAGTACAAACTATTCAGTTCCTCTAAGAGCTGGAGGACACAGATGAATTAATGCAGATATCAAGAGACCTGAAGGACCATTGTGGCTCTCCTATTTGGAGTGAACACTTATGGATAAATTTGAGTTTATCTCGGATTTCTTTCCTAGTGTCTCCCCTAGTTCTACAGACCAACAGGTGGTCCTTTCCTGGGGTCCCAATGTATTAACAGAAAGGACATAATTAGCCATAGTTAAAACCTTCCCATAGACTCTCAACTGAGTGGTGAGACACAGGACAGCGAGGAAGGCCATAGGCAGCCACTCACTGCCCCTTGCATACCCATTAAAGCACCTAGCTAACAACAGACTCCAGCTGAAAGCAATGGCAGAGCTTATGCAGCTCTGCAGAACAGGAAGCACAGCCTCCATCACAGAATCCCCAGGCAGAATGGACATCAAAAAACCGGGTAAGACGACCCAGACAGCGTGGAGAGTGGCTAAATTGTCTCTGCACTGCCTGGCTGACTTGTTATCACATCTCTGTGCCCTGACAAAAGTAACTGGAGGAGAAAAGGTTTGTTTTTCCTCCCAATTCCATGTCACAGCCCATTGTTGTGAAGAACCAAGAAGGCATTAGCTTGAAGTGGTTAAGGAGGTCCGAGTAGGGAAATATATATATATATATATATATATATATATATATATATATATAAAACCTTTCTGTTCATAAGCCATCTACCTAAAACAGACAGACATATTGACATATTTTATGCTATGGGGATAACCACATCGGCTCACTGCACACTGCAAACCATTCAGTTCAATAAATAAGTAAAATGAGACATCATTATCTCTGTGATGAAGAGAGAAAGAAACATACTGTCAACACCATTCAGAATCAAACACTTCATAAGCTGCTTGCTAGAGGTGAAGTTTGAGCCTTTACGCTTCCTCTTCTTGTTATATGGCCAATGTGTTCTGTTCCCTTGACATCTGCTCTTCATATCTGTCTTCATACAACAGTCTGCCATTGTCTCTAGGAATCATCTCCCCTTTTCCCTTTCCAGTAGTAAGGGATCTCTGGTTTTTGTGACCAGGCAGGATGAGATGACATCTCTTATCTTCTTTTCAGCAAGCAAGGCACCTGAACAAGATTGGCAGTGATGGGCAAACTTCCAAACCTGTTTGTGGAGATGACAGGAATCTATTTCCATAGATGCAATGTGCTTTCACTCTGCAGGCTATTAGTGAGGACAGTGATGTCCCTGGGAGCCTGTGCTGAGGACTCAGAATGACACTGTCAGTCACTCAACACTGTCTCTAACTCCACATGCACCAAGAGCTTTTCTGGTACCCTAATCACAGTACTGGAGTCTTTTGCCCCCAAATAAGACATTCTTCCCAATCCCAGATTTCAGTAAGATACAAACCTACAAACCTCACTTTGTGGGGGGCATGTGTATCTGTGTGTGTGTGTGTGTGTGTGTGTGTGTGTGTGTGTGTGTGTGTGATATGCATGTGTTCATGTGGGAATTTCTGCATGTATATGGAAGTAGGAGGTTCATGCCAAATGTCTTCCTCAATTGCTCTACACTTATCTAAGAACAAGTCTCTCACTTGAACCCAGGACTCACCAATTTCACTTGTTTATTTCTTTGTTTCTACCTCCCTAGACCTGGAATTACAGGAATTTATAGATTATATAAGTGCTGGGGATCCAAAATTCCAGCACTCACACAAAAGCCTCAGTTACAGTGTGATGTCATTACACAACATTAAAAAAAAAAAAAAAAAACAGGAACAACATGCGATGGAGGAAGAGTAGCAGAAGACATGCTGGGGATGGAGGGTTTTCTCCCCACAATTTCACAATTTTCAAGAAGCCTGATATGTGGAAATAATCACATTTGCACCCACATACAAGAGAAAAATAAAGGGGAACGGTTTTCAGGACTGCAAATAGAAAGAAATTTTAGCACCAGTGAAGAGAGAGATTTTTCACTATTAACCCACAGAGATTCTGGAATATTCTGAGATATAACAAGCTTCTTGCCATGAGATGGCAGTTGTGAGTTTCCTGAGCTGGGGGTATACAGTAAAACTACGCAAGGAAGAACCCAATCCTCTTTCCTCATGATATCTGTGTTTCTTGCCATTTTCAAACCAAGTCTTCCTTTGTAAAGGGGAGTTATTTTCATATTTATTTAGTGTGGTTATAAACAGTGGATGAGAAAGTACATAGGAAAGTCTTCCAGAAGAGATTGTACCCGACCTTATTTGGCACCGTATTGAGGAGGGTTTATTTATAATATAAAGAAAGGGAAGAGGATAGGTATGCTCTGCGATTTTGAAATATTCATTTTCCTCCAGCAATGTCTGAACCTGATACTTAATGAAAAATGATGGCTAACACAGAAAGCTAGCGTTAGCCAGTCCCCAGTCCACACAAGCCAGATGTCTCCTAGGTAACCTTTGCTCATTCAGCACTTGCTACTCCACACCTGCTGGACAGTTCTGAACTCTCTGGCATCCTCCTGGGATGTGAACTCTAAAGTTCCACCAAGCTGCTCTCCCAAGTAAGGTTCACTCAGTCCAAGCTGTGAAGAGAGGTTAGAGCCTCTAAAAATGCCAACGTAATATGATAGAGAGAAATGACTAGGATCTGAAGGGTCAGGGTGACCATGGCACCTACTAACATATAGATTATTCTTTTCCACCATCAGGCTCAGATTCTTTCAATTAAAATCCTCAATTTAAGATAACCTACTTCTTGTATGACTTGTACACACCTAATGCTACTGAAGTTTCAAAGTGTAGAAGCCACAACATGCCCGGGGAAATCTAAAAGCCCAGCATTACATTAGACAGAGGCAGTGCAGTCTTCTGAATAGAAATAATCACTTTTCATTATAGCAACAGAGCCATGAATGCATTATCAGGACCTTTTTGGTGTAAACTATTTGTTAAAATGCTGGGCTCTGTTATGACTTGTATGTGTATGTACCAAGTCTAAGTCCTCACCTTGCCCTCTCCTATCCACCTCCTCTTCTCTAAAAACTTCTTTCTCCAAAC
Organism: Sigmodon hispidus; assembly: GCA_004025045.1. Taxonomy (NCBI): domain Eukaryota; kingdom Metazoa; phylum Chordata; class Mammalia; order Rodentia; family Cricetidae; genus Sigmodon; species Sigmodon hispidus. The sequence goes on along the minus strand of PVIH01004986.1, from coordinate 1,239 downwards.
AATCCTTTCTCTGTTTTTAATGTCTTTAAAATCCAGAACTCCCTCCTGAAAGAAAACATGGAATGCTTTGTCTTTCTGAGAACAGCTTATTTTACCACAATCCTCTCATGTCCATCCATTTTCCTGAAAGTGACCCGATTCCTCCGCAAGTCTTTATAGCCAATGACACTCTGTTGTACGTTGCCTTCGTGACTTTTCTAGATACTGTGACAAAAAAACAACTTAAAGGGTTTGGTTTATTTTAGCTTACATTCCAAAGGGAGACAGACAACCATGAAGAAATGCATAGTATCCAGAGCCTACGTCAGCTAGTCACATTCTCCTCCAATTCAGTCTTACAGAGAGCATTGAATCCCCCATGCTCAGGTTGCATTCTCCTCTTAACTCAATCCAGGATGTCAGTCCATAAAGTGATAATGTCCAGATTTAGGGTGGGTCTTCCATCTCTATTGACCTGACCTGAAAACTCCCAGACATACCCAGAGCTTTGTCAGCTTGGTAATTCTAGATCCTGTCAAGTTGTCAATCAGTACAAACCATTAAAGTCTACATTTTGTCAATTTGAAGACACATTACTTTAAAGCCATAATATTTCATGCCTTATCCCCACAGACTCATTCTCTTTAATGAGAGAATGTTTTGTCTGTGAATGGGCTCTTATTTAGGCTGTTACATTCTATGTGTTCAATTTGACATGTGAACAGGAGGTAATTGACAGGCAGCCAAAGAAAGATCCCTGTTGGGCACTCCAAATGGTGATTATACCTCAACCAAATGTCACATCTACCCTGTCTCATGTAATCAGGTAGATTCTGTGAAGCCACTTCCTAGCATTTTATTTGATCCCTCACAATGGTCACAAGTGGGTTTTGATCTGGGTTTAAAAACACTGAATAAAAAATAGGTTAAAATACTTTGTCTATCTGTTTAGCTATTAGCCTCTCACCTGAGGAAAAGTATGTTCAACTGTATTCACAGTACATGATCTCTTCATGTTGTATAGTAAAGGGAGGGGAATATATCAGATAAAAGTCACATTTGCCATGGTCTGTGGAGTCACCACTACTGATGTAAAGCTTGAGTTTTCTTCCCTAAGTATGTGAGCTTTATTCTGAGAGATTAATGTCTCTGCAATTACTACTTTATGTCCCCTTCTCCTGATTCTGAGTTATTAAGCCATGTCTACCATATGTGCATGGCATTCAGCCCCAAATGAATGGTCCTGTTCATTTTCTCCTC